>JAJPUD010004658.1:117991-180292 GCA_023553655.1 Myrmecobius fasciatus
ATGTGGAAGCTGACAGATCTTGTGTGATTCTAATTACAGTTCCTCAGTATTTGATTTGTTTCTTTCTAGCTGCTTGCAATATCTTTTCCTTGGTACAATAGTCCTGAAATTTGGCCACACTATTCCTTGGGGTTTTAATTTTGGGGTCTCTTTCAGGAGGTGATCAGTGAATTCTTTCGATGGTGATTTTGCCTTCTGAGTCTAAACCATCAGGGAAGTTTTCTTTCATGATTTCCTGGAAGATAGCATCTAGGTTCTTTTTTTCATCGTGGCTTTCAGGGAGTCCAATAATCCTTAGATTGTCTGTCCTGGATCTGTTTTCCAAGTCAGTTGTTTTTCCTAGGAGATATTTCATATTTTCTTCAATTTTTTCATTTTTTTTGTTTTTGTTTCATTGATTCTTGAAGTCTTATTGAATCATTCACTTCTATTTGTTCAATTTTAATTTTTAAAGTATTATTTTCTTCACTTACCTTTTTTAACTCCTTTTGTCACTGGCCAATTGAATTTTTTTGTTCATTGCATTCTTTTTCCGTTTTACCAATTTTGTTTTTTAGTGAATTGTTGTCTTTTTCCATTTCACCAATTTTGTTTTCCAGTGAGTTGGTGACTTTTTCCATTTCACCAATTTTGTTTTTCAGTGAATTGGTATCTTTTTCATATCTCTTTTGTAGGGCATTATGTCTTTCTTGCACTGATCTCAATTCATTTCCCCATTTTTCTTCTAACTCTTTTGCGATTCTTTATGCAATCTTCCAGGAAAGCCTTGTGAAATGGGGAGCAGATAATATGTTAACAACACAAAAAATCATAATGTATTTCTTCTTAAAGTAGAAATTAAGGAGAGAATTTTGGGAAATTTTTGTGGTTACTTGTCTAATCTCCCATTTAAGAGATCCAGAAAAAGAAATGAAAGATCCTAAACATTTGAAGGACTTAAAGCTGATTAAGATGAGAAAAGAGTTACATTTTGCAAGATTTTTAAAAAATGTGTTGGCCATGCCACAGGCCTCATTACAGGAAGATAGGGAAAAAATATTTTGCTCACACACAGAGAAACAGAAATTTTTTTTTCTTGTCAAAATGGGATTTTCACTGTTAGAAATTGGGGAGTTTCTCTGTGGCCAAATTTTGGACAGCAGTGCTTTGGCAAGAGAAGATAGTAGGAAAAAGGATCATCAGGAAAGAACATCATGTCAAATGTCAATTAAGTTGGGAAATGGGGGAAGAGGGAGGCTGTCTTAGATTCCAGTGCTCATCTGACATTTCTTATGGCTAGCAATAGCAAATGCTATGATTTCAGGGCTCATTGAACATTTTTTCACATTATTCCTCAGAAGGTGGAAATAGAGATTGATTCTGAGTTTGAAAATTCTGGCAGTATCAAGAAAAATCATTTTCAAATGGCCAGGAAGCACAAAGAATCATGAGTTATAGAGACTTTTAGAAGAAAATGAACAATTAATTTCTGAAGGAATGTTAGGGTATCAAGAGCACTACTGAGTATCATGGATACCAAGGAGTTTCAGTGGGACAATTTTGTGCTTTCATTACCCAAGACTCAGAAAAAAAACCTCAGGATGAGATGAAAATGGTGTATCCTCCTTTAGATTTTCCTTTTTGAGGTCTAATTTCAGACTAGAAAAGCCTGGTCATCTCAGTTCTCATAGTATTTTTTGGGTTCACCACCCTGATGGCTTTTATATACCTGAACTCAAAGAAAGATCAGAAAGGCTGGATTGTGAAATCCCAGAAGATGAGCCAGATGGGCTCTAGGAAAAAAAGAATACTATTTTGACAATGTTCAATGATAGAATTGAGTTAAGTTTGTGCAATGAGTGCTCCATAAAAAAGAGATTTTCAGATACCTGTCTTGCTGGTTTCATGGGAATCTATGTGGCTAAAGGTCATGGAACCCATCTTTTAGTTTTTCTGAAATCCAGTGACAGCTTGCCTCGACATGGGAGTGAATGTGACCACACTGAATGTGTGTGTGTGTGTGTGTGTGTGTGTGACTGGATAGACAAAATACACTGGCAATGCCAAAGGTAGAATTGTGCTAGTAGAAGGAGACAGATGTAACACTAGCTCCAATGGAAATCAGAAGAAGGTGTATGGAAAGTGTTAGTAATGGTCCTCACAGGCAGAGTTTAAGGAACTCTGCCTTGGCAATGGAAGGTAGAGGGAAAAAGAATCTTCTTTGGGGAAAGCCAGTTTTCAGCCCATGGGACTGAGCTGTGGAAGCATTTAGGCACTGTTGATTATGAGTGACTGCTAATGTCTTTCCTGAGTAGTAGCTAACTGAAGTGGACCTTGTACCAGTTCCTGGAACCATGAATTGCCCAAGATTGACCAGATGTTAATCTCCTAGGTTCTGTTTTTTTTTTTTTAAATAAATATTCAATTATCCTCTCTCTCTTTTCCAAGCTTTCTATATAGGATTTTTAGTTGTTAACACAAAACAATTTACTTTGTAAAACTGTGGAATGTCTCAAATGCCTTATATCAGCTCCTGGGGCTTTCTAAGAATTCTACCCCTATTGTTCTGCTTTGATACTCCCAAATCAGTTCCCAAATCAGGAGCCCAGCAATTGCTCTGGTGTAGCACCTCAAAGTGTCATGACTTTCTTTCTTTGACTAAAGATCATAATTTTTCCTAAATTGATAGTCTTCTCTTTAATTCAGGTTGGCAGAAGTTAGGGATATGCAATCTTATATTCTTTAGGAATAAAGCAGGCCTTTCTCATGAGTTCACATAACAAAGGCTATGGGAAGTTTGGGGAAAGTTTCTTTTTTTTAGCTGCTCCAAATTCAGAAATAGGAATTGTTCTCTAAAGTTCTAGCAATATTTTGAAATACTCTTGGGTAATGAAAGCACAAGAGTGCACAAATTGTCCCACCAAAACTCCTTGATATCCATGATACTCAGTAGTACTCGTGATACCCTAACATTCCTTCAGAAATGAATTGTTCATTTTCCTCTATAAGTCTCTCTATAACTCATGATTCTTTGTGCTTCCTGGCCATGTGCAAATGATCTTTCTTGATACTGCCAGAATTTTCAAACTCAAAATCAATCTCTATTTCCACCTTCTGAGGAATAATGTGAAAAAAAAAGTTCAATAGACATAGCATTTGCCATTGCTAGGACTTTGAGGAAATTGAGAAAGATAGGAAGAAAATAGATGAAGAGATAAACTTTGAGAGGGAGGAAGAATGATGAGGCTATTCCTCACAGTAATCATTGGATGAAGTGCAGACTTTGAAGAATGGGGACAGAAATAAAGCCCAGGAATTAAATACTTGTCTGGAAGATTGTCCCTTGTTCTGTAAAAACAAAAAAACCTGGAAAAAAGATGAATATGGAGGGTGGGAGGTTTTAGTAGTGGTTTTAGAGGCTAAAAATCAAAAAAGATGAGGAAGATCTCTCTCAGAAAATCAGTAAATTTGCATTTCTTGTGACTTTTCCCAGAACAATCATCATGGAGGAGGAGATTGTTGTTTCTGAAAAAATAAGATGATTCTTCAGTAGAAATGCTCCCTCTCCCCCAAAGTAGATCCTTCGTGGTATCATGATTGTTTAGAAAAGCATGAGACCAAGAAACTAGTATAGAGGCAGAAGAACAAGTCATTTTTCAAAGGATTTAATAGCAATGGGAATATTGCTGAGAATCAGAGAAAACAAGGAGTTCCAGGAGAAGAATATGTGTCCTCTTGCACTTGCAAAGAAGGTAGAGAAGAAAACTAAAGATGAGATGAAGAATGTATATTGTTTTAGAATTGGTGATCAGGAAATTTTTTTTTTTTTTTTGAGGATTGGTTTCAGATAAGAAAAGCCCAGTAGTTCAGCTCACAGAAAAACTTTAGGCCTATTAATCTCAAGCATTTTATGAATCTTCCGGGGTTCAAAGGATGATCAGAATAAGGCTGGGTTATGGGGGCTCAGAAAATAATCCAGATATGGACCAGGAAAAAAAAGGTTCTGTCTTTATATATTCCATAATAGTAATGAGGTCAGGGTAGCAATCTCTAGTTCAAAATAAACATGTGACAAATTCACAATGGCCATTCTCTTTGCCAAAAGGTAAGTTTATTTAGGAGAAGAGGTTACAGATGAAATGAAGAAGAAAAATAGGCACCAGGAGTGGTAAATCTGAAATAGAGTTGGGAGAGCAATAGGGTTATAATTATCAAGGAAAGCAGTTTGGAAGAATTCATTAAAGGAATGTGTCATGAGGTGGGAATAAGCCATTGACTGGAAGATTAGATCCATACAGGAGTTTTGTAGATTAACCAGTTAGCTTTAAGGAGAAAGATGCCATTAAAATTAAAGGGAAGATACTATGAGAAGGGAGAGAGTAAAGTAAATGGAATGAACAACCACAATCTCGCTTGTGTGGAGAACTCATTGTATAAATTTTACTTGGCACTACTGATGTGGATTTACTCTTTTCCCTTTCAGAAAGAAGCCCATATGGATATTATCTAGCATAACCAATTCCCAGATTATTTATATAGAGTGATTATGAGGATCCACCTCCATTGTTTCTGCCCTAAATTCTGGGCATCTTTAAACAACCTATAAGATATGGATTAGCATTTTTTTAGACAGATCTGGGATCTGATCTGCCAGGTATTTTATCTGGCTCCTTTTTGATTCCTCCTCTGAGCTCCCTGACATTTCCGCTCCCTCCTCTTTGATCTTCTGAGTTTATTGCCTTTACTTCCCTGAGGAACCCCCAAATCTCAATTTTCCCTATAAAAGATCTGCTTATGTTGATGATCTTTGCTAAGTCTTTTTTAGGACTAAACTCTCTATGTGGTGTTTTTTCTCTCTCTCTCCCTCAAAGTGCCTTTCCTTTAATAGTGCCCTTTTTTTTTTTTTTTTTTTTTAACTAAAGCTAACTCTGGTTTGTCAGTTAAACTACTCTGGATCTAACCTGCCAGTCAATGGCTGGCTTACTCCCAGTTCAAGGAGTATTTCTTTTCTCCTGGTTAATTGTGAGTTCTCTTGCAGAATTTGTCATTTCCTTGCTAACTATATGCTCTCCCAATTCTTTTTCATATTTGCCACTCCTAGTGCCTATTTTATCTTTTATTTTTTCTGTAACCTCTTCCCTCTAAATAAACCTACCTTTTGGCAAAGAAAATGGCCATTGTGAATTTGTCACATGTTTATTTCGAATTAGGAACTGACCTCATCAGTAAGCGGTCTGATATAGATTCTATATATGCAATCATAAATTAAAAACATTTCCATATTTGTCATTTTGTAGAAGAAAATTCAAACAAAAAAAACCACAAAGAAAGTGAAAAATAGTATGCTTTGATTTTCAGGCTCCATCAGTACTTTCTCTGGAGATAGCACTTCTTTTTTTTTATCATAAGTTCTTAGAAATTGTCTTGGATTATCAAATTGCTGAGAATAGCTGTCATTCACAGTTCATTGTATAATGTTGCCATTATTGTATATAACTTTCTCCTAGTTCTGTTCCCTTCACTCAATTTGTAGTTCTCTTAAGAATTCTGTGTATCATTTGACTATTCTTGAGAGATGTACATACACAAACACACACATATACACACATACATATCCATACATTTATATGTATGCATAAATGTATATCAGGAATGGGAAACCTTTTATCTGCCAAGGGCCATTTGGATATTTATAGCGTCATTCCATACACAATTATCAACTTAAAGAACTCAAGCAGTGGGAGGGGATTGCTGCCTGCAGTTACATTGATTGGGTCAGAGTAAATTATTTCATGGGTCTTATACGGCCCTCGGGCCAGATATTCTCTACCTACTTCTGACATATATGATACATATATATGTAAAAACACATGCATTCACAAATTTTATATGTGCTTTTGCACATAGATAAGTAATTTACCTCAGACATGAAAGCCTTATCAGAGAAACTTGATAGATAATTTTCCTTATAAACCCACAACATACCTGCAAAAACGTCTTTCAGTTTCAATAATCAGTTATAAATTTCATTTTTTGTAATTGTTCCTATATCTTACTTAGTTAAAAATATTTCTCTTGTCCATAATTGTAAGAGGTAAATGATCAGTTTCTCCTCTAGTTTTTAACAGTAAGTATATTATAGTCACATCCTTTTGGAATGTATTGTGAAAGTATGACATAAAGGTCTGGTCTAATCCTAATTTCTGTCAAAATACTTTTTGGCTTTCTTAGCAATTTTTATGAAAAAGGGAGCTCATCATATATTCATAGTAGGATTAAACATGGACTGTCATGCCTACTTCACATCTGCAGCAAAAATCATTGCTATTCCAACTGACATAAAAGTTTTTAGCTGATTAACCACCCTTCATGGCAGAAATATTTTTGCCTAATTACTTTATGATTTAGACATTACCATTCATTGGGGTACTGAGTTCTATTGTTTCTGAATCTCTTGTCTAGTTGGTTCCATTGATTTAACTCTGTTCTTTGGCTGATACCAAAATGATATTATTTGAGGTGTAGAAGTGCTTAATTCCACTGAATAGCTTTTCCTTGGATATTTTAAAACATTATAAAAATTGATAAAATAAAAACATGAATTTTGTTTTTATTTTATCAAGTTTTATAAAGTATAGCCCTGATAATCAGACTAATATGGCATCAAATGTGTAAATTAATGTTGGTAATATTGTCATTTTTACTATATTGGCAAGGCCTAGCCAAGAGCACTTAATATTTATCCAACTATTTAGATTTTTTAATTATTTTTTTGCTAAGCAGCTCTATATATTCAAATCTATACAAGTGTTTTGTGTGTGTTTGAGAAAATGTATTCCCAGATATTTTATACATATTGTATTAATAATGGGATTTCCTATCCCTAATTTCTTCCTGGAAGTAGCTGGGTAGCCCAGTAGATAGAGTACTGGGCTGGAGTTAGAGAAACTCAGATACTTTCTAGTCTTAGTCATGTATTGGTTGTATGACCCTATTTAAGTCACTTAAACTCTGCCTTAGTTCCTAATCTGATGCCTAATCTATACCAAACTGCTTGATTTCTTAGAGAGGAGAGGGGAAAGAAAGAGAAATTGTAACACAAATAAAAAAAAATTTACATGTAATTGGAAAAAAAATTAAAATAAATTAAATGAATGATAAAAATATTATTGCATTGAATTGGGAAAAATGAAAATATAAAAATTTTCACCTTAAAAAAAAGAAATGGCAAATAGGAAGAATTACATAAACTGAAATAAAAGTGAAGCAGAACCAGAACATGTATATTGTAACGCAATTTTGTACAATGATCATCAGTTAATGACTTCTTAGCAACTCAATAATCCAAAACAATTTCAAAAGATTTATGATGAAAGTGCTATTCCCTTCCAGAGAAAGAACTGATGAAATCAGAAAGTATATGGTAGCATACTATTTTTCCCCTAATTTTTTATGGGTTGTTTTTTTTATTTTAGTTTTTGTTTCTATTTTTGTTTTTTTGGTTTGGTCTTCTTTCACAACATAACTAAAATGAAAATTATGAGATCCTGAATGGTGAGTGTGGTTGGCATGGAGAAATCAGGAATTTGATGGAATTGTTCCCTAGGGTAAGCAGGGAGAAGGTTCTGATAGAGATTAGTTTACTCCATGGCCCCACTCTCTGTCCAGTCAAAAATCCAAGTTATGTCAAACCCCTGAGTCCCATCTGCTATAGGGGTTATGGGTACCTTTACCTTACCGTGTACTATCAAAAATTCCAGTCATGTCCTTGAGTTTAAATTTTCCCTATAAATCTACTTAGGGCCCATGCTTCATGGTATCTCTTGTCTCCTGACCCCACTTCTCCTCTTTCTTTCTAGCTAACTCTTTTAAGATGCTAAGTCACTTTCAGGATTTAGCCTGCCAGCTAAGGGCATGCTCCAACCTCATGGCCTCTCTTTCTACTGGGGTATTTGTGAGTTCCACTAAGGAACTTGTCTTTTATATGCTTTCCCACTCTATTTCATATTTACCATTCCTGGTGCCTATTGTATCTCTTCATTTTGTCTGTAACCTCTTCCCTAAATAAATCTACCTTTTGCCAAGGTATTCTTTGTGAATTCTTTACCTGACCAAACACTAACATTTTGTGCCTACTAGAATCTGGTATCTACATCAGCTACATCAGAAATACTAGTCTAATCCTTATCCCTGTCTTACCCCTTCTGAAATTCAGAGGTGGGTAAACTGAAGTCCTGGGGCCTTGCCCCCAAGAAACCAACACACACATGAGTAATGTGTCCATAAGTTGGAAAGGATACACTCTAGGAAATGGCTAGACCTGAATCTGATGATATACAGTGTTTGTTACCTGTGCTCTGAATTTTCCTCATCCAAAGTACAGGCTACACCTTGGAATGCCAACTGAGTTTTTGAGGATTTGAGTAACAGAGGAAAATATTTGTGGATATATGGATGGAAGTAGGAAGACAGGCAGGAAGGCCCTAAGGAAGAAACTTCTGGTCTTTATATTACTTGAACAGAGCAATGCCTGGAAACATATAGAAGAAGGAAATGATGAATTTGTTGAAAGGCCTTTTCACTTAGCTATAGAAATTGTTTACTAAAAGCATAGATAGAACTTGGAACAACAGAAAAAATACACGGAAAGGAGAAAAGTCAATGTGGAACCAACCTTTGACTTCCTGCTGAGTTCTCATTCAGTATAGCTGAGTGAGCATTCTGAGATCAGAGGAGCCTTCATCTGGAACAACCTGAAAAGCCAATGAGAATGAAACAAACATTTTCCACACAGAGATTAGTTCATTTCCCATCAAAACTTTCACTCAGTCTTCCTGTGCAGTTCCCAATCCACTCTGTAAATTGGAATTAATTTGGAAATTCCTGAAGTTATGTTACTAAGATTTCCTTACAGCAAGAAATGCAAATGAAATGACCTTTCACTTACTTTGATGGCTATAAAGTCTAGTCTATACAAAAGTCTATACAAAGTCCATGACTATACAAAAATCAATCCCAATTGAGTAGATGCATTCCTCTATCAAACAACTTGGTTTCTTTTGAGCTGGCATCTGGGATATTCAAGGCAGAAAATAGCCACAATAATAAAAAGTAATGCAACTTTAAATGTAAGATGATAACCAACTGGCTTTTCAGACATGAAGCTTACTTCCTTTTATATGAATCTCATGTGTCTTGGTTCACCAGTTTCTACAGACTTCTCTAAGAGATGGTTAGACTTACTAGAAAGAAACTTGAGGGCAATAGTAGTGGTGTTACCAGATCAATAAAGACAGGCTGCTCTTGTTAATGGTCAATAGGAGAAGTTCTTTATTCAGGCTTATTGAGGAAGGCAGGCCACTCAAAGTCTCAAAACAACCAGAGCATTCCTCTGGTTCTCAAAATCATGTTCCAACAAGATATCTTGACTATGTAAACAGAAACATACCTGAAATGCAGCAGATGAACCATGCAGAAGAAAAGGACAAATTTTTTTGAATGACCTCTTAACTAAGCCATTTTTCATAATACCCTGTAAGCTACAAGAAAGCCTTGTAGCAACAGACACAATAGGAACAAAACAGTAAAAGCCCATGCCAAAACCACATTTGATCTGCTGCTGTGTTCTCTTGAGGGGAGGCTTTTCTGGGCATTCTGATGTTAGATGGTCTCAAGCAACATGACCTGAATTGTTATCTTCAGAGAGAGTTGTTCATCCCCCATGGAAATTGTCCCTTAGTCTGCCTGTGGAGTTGCCAATCTACTTTGTAAATTAGAACTGCTTTATCCATACTTGAAGATACATTTTGGAAATTCCTAGAACTGATGATCAAGTGATATTTTATTTACTTCCAGTGTTATGAAATCTAATTACAAGAAAATAAATCTCAAGTTGATGCATATTGTAGTATTTGAGGGTCAATGTAGACAGGTTCTCTTCTTTCTCCTCAATGGAAGTTCTTGTGTCAAACTTGTCAGCCAAGATAAGATCAAACTGTCAGATCTCAGTAGAAATGGAGCATTCCTCAGACTCCTCAAAGAAAGTTTCCAAGAAGACCTTTGTCTTTTCTTTCTTTCTTTTTTTCTGTGCAAATAGAGAAAGATTTGAAATGTAGCAGATAGTGAGAAGAAACACATGTGAATCCTAGCAATAACAATAAGAGAAGAAAAAAGAAATTGAAGGAATCAGAATGAGCAATGAGGTAATAAAACAATTTCTTTTTGCAGATGATATGATGACATACTTGGAAAATCTCAAAGATTCAACTTAAAAGTTAGTGGAAACAATTAAGAATTTTGTCAAAGTAGCAGGATAAAAAGTAAATCCATATAAATCAGTAGCATTCCTATAATATCTCCAAAATCAAGCAAGAAGAGATAACAAGAGGATATCCCATTTAAAATAATTGTAGACAGTATAAAATACCTGGGAGCATATCTGTCAGAACAAACCCTAGGACTATATGAACAAAATTATATAAGAAAAACTTTTTATATAAACAAAATCACATTTAAATAACATGTGAAATATTAAGTGTTCATGGGTAGGTAAGGCCAATATAATAAAAATGACAAAGAAGGAAATCGGGGAAAAATTTTTATAGATAGTTTCTCAGATGAAAGTTTTATTATATTTCAAATGTATAAAAGAATTCATCATACAGAACTTTGTCAAATCTATATGCATATGAATCATTTCCCAAATGATAAATGGTCAAAGGATATGAAGAGGAAGTTTTCTGAAGAAGAAAAAAGTCAAAACAACTTATAGTCATGTGAAAAAATGCTCTAAGTAGTTATTGAATAGAAAAATGCAAATTAAAGCATTTTGAGATATCACTTGATATCACTTGAGATATCACTTTAAAATTCAGATTGGCTAAAATGATCAAAGGAACAAGCAATAAATGTTACAAGAAATGTGGAAATATTGGGATATTAATTCATTCTTGGTGAAACTGTGAATTAATCCAAATATTTTGGGGAGAAATCTGGAATTACACCCAATTCAATTGTCCATGTACTTTGACTCAGCAATATCACTATTAGGCCTGTTTCACAAAATGATTAGGGGAAAAAGAAAAGAACCTATATGTTCTAAAATATTTATTTATTTAAATATTTTGTTATGACAAAGAACTGAAAATTGGATGGATGCTCATCAATTAGGGAATGGCTGAACAAGTTGTGGTATATGATCATGACAAAATACTATTGTGCTACAAAAATGACAAGTCTCATAATTTTAGAAAAACATAGAAAGATTTGTACAAAATCACGAAGAGTGAAATGAGCAAAACCAAGAGAACACTGTATACAGTAATAACATTATTCTTAAATTGTTCTTAGAACAATTGTGAGCAAATCATTTTGAGTATTATAAAAACCCAAATTAAGTACAAAGAACCTATGTAGGAAAATACTATTTGCCTCCAGAGAAAGAACTGATAACTACAAGTTTATATATTATGACTTTACTTATACATATATATTTGTGACTACTGGTAGCCATCTCTATGGGAGGAGGAAAAATATCAAAATTTCACAGTAGAGAATAAAAGAAATTTAGAAGGAAGCAGAAGAAACAGATGTTTTGCAAAAAACAAGTAGTACTTACATAGTTTAAAAAAATAAATGGTGTGAAATGCAAATTTATGGTTTTATAGTGACCTCTTTTTAGTTGTGCTGTATTTATGGAAATGTATTTTTTGGGTTCAAAATGAATTAAAATTAGAACAAATAAATAATAAGCTGGGGGGGAGGAATGCAGCAGATGGAACACTCTGGTCTCAGAATTCTCAAAATATTGGTGGGAGTATGAATTAATGATCTCACAGGCAAGGCTTCTAATCAGTACCACACAGGAATCTACAAAGTTTCAGTGGAGTTTACTAAAATACAGAAAAATTAAGGAAGTGGCAACTTATAGTAGGAAGGAATGCCTAATTTCTGAAAAGTTCTCTTAACAAAAAAGCAATTTTTAGTACAGCTTATAAGGAAAAGGAAAGTGTAACTAGATGATAACAGGAAAAAAAAAAAATCTAATGCATCACAACCATTTGACCAGTTGCGAAGATGGTTTGATGTTTTACAGGCATTCTGGTAACTCTGACGTTACCCATCCACATCAATGAAACCACAATTAAATGTCTTAATATTAAATTACTTATAAAAGTCTTAAAAATGCAAAAGGCACTAGAACTGAAAGAATCAGGATACCTCATATCCTGCTTCTGACACTATCTGTAAAGCCATGGACAAATCAGTTGACTTCCTTTTGCTGGCCTGTAAAACAAGGATAAATTTTTCTAAGTATACTACCTCTTACATAGAGTTGCTGTGAAATGTCCTTTGCATTGTTATGATATTGTATTGCGTGAATCATTATTATTTTTATATTCACAATAATCTAGAAATGTCATATTTTGAAATAAAAGGTTAATATACAAACCTGAGAACGAGTCCTATACTGAGGAGCACCTAGATTCCTTACTATTGTAGTTTTCTTCACATTAGAGGTTCTTGAAATGCATGAATTTTTAAAAAAATTTTGATATCTAGATTTCAATATTATTGGCTTTTCTTATAATCTTATATATTTTGTATTATGTATTTATAAACATTATTCCGAAAAGGGATTCACAAACTTTGCCAGATTGCTATTGAGAAAGGTTAAGCAACCCCTAAATCTATACAATTTTAAAAGGACTACCAGGCTCGGCTCCTCCCTTGGGTTCTCTGACAGGTCTCAGCAGAAGTTATGTAATCAAGTAGAAGCGATCTCCTATTGGGCGTCTGACTTACAAGTCCCAGACACAGGAGCACTCTAGCATTCCTAGTCAAGCGGAAAGGAAAAAGAAAGATCGAGACTGACTCGTTTCTATTGGCGAGGACGGCTTTCCCATATGCGGGGATGGCTACAGTCGTTGGCTATCCTAGGCCGAACGCTTGACGTAAGCAGCGGCGCCTCATTCACGTGTTGGGAAGTGCGCTGCCGGCTCGGAGGAGGCGTGCCTTCTAGTCCGGCTACTGGTTACTCGTTGCTGCATGTGGCCTCCGTGGCTGTCTTGGGTAGCTCCGGCTCGTTGGGGCTGCTGGAGAGGGCGGTTTGGCCGAGCCATGTCTGAGGACTCCGCCCGCCGTCCACGGCCTTCTAAGGACCCTCTGCGGCATTTGCGGACGCGGGAGAAGCGCGGCTCTACGGGGGACCGCGCAGGACCCAGCACCGTATACTTGCAGGTGGCGGCGTCTGGGACCCGCGAGGCGGGCGCCGCTCTTTACGTGTTTTCGGAATTTAACCGGTCAGTTCGCCTTCTGCCCAGTCTTGCCCGGCTTTTTATCGTGCATCCCCACTTTCCCTTTGCCCTCTCCCCACCAGCAGCCTTCGTTCTTCACTCGTTTCAAGCTCCTGGCCTGGAAAGGGCGCCCACGTTTGATTCCCAGCTTTGCACTACTGACCTTGGGCACATCACTCCCCTTGGTTCCTTTATTTTTAAAATGAGAGGATTGGTCTTTGTGTACCCTTAAGCTCCTTCCAGACTGGGACAGCCCTCTAGGTTCATGCCCTCAGTAGTGTAGATTTCAGTTCTTCCCTGAGTGTCTTCATATCCAGAGGCGTTTTAAGGCTGTATGATTGGGTGGAAAGGACTGAATTTGGAGTCAGATCTTGTTCTGCCCTTTCTATGACATTGGGTGAAACTTTTCATCCCTTTGGTCCTCCGTGTCCTTACTTGTAAAAATGACAGGTGTGGACCTTTGGACCTTTGGATCTTTGAGGTCACTTTTAGCTCTAAATCTGTATTGTCTCATGATGCCCGTGATAGGGGGGAAAAGGGATAATTTGATCAATAGCCTACTCTCTACAAACCGATTTTTCTTTCAGGGAGGAATAGAATCTTAAAATCAAATTTATTCAGGACTAAGGAGAGAACTTGGGAAGAGGTGAGGAGGGAATAGCATTTGTGAGAAACTTTGAATGGAAATACTTTACCTCAACTAAAATGTCTTGGATGATATTTTTGTAGGTATCTTTTCAATTGTGGGGAAGGAATCCAGAGGATCATGCAGGAACACAAGTGAGTTCATCTTCCTTTTCAGGTTGTGGTTGATTTGGTGTTTTGTTCCTTATAAAAGGATTTTTGAAGAAGGTTACATTTTGTAAGAAACTCAGGAATTTTAGAAAGAGATAGACTAATGTGCCCTTTCATTGTTTTATTTTCTAGACTGAAGGTTGCTCGCTTGGATAACATCTTCCTTACTCGAATGCATTGGTCCAATGTTGGAGGTTTATCTGGTGAGTTTGCTTTTAGATACAAGGTACTGCAAAGGAATCCCTGGAATTTCAACCAAACCTGATCAATTCTTGTCTCAGCATTAACTTAACCATTCAGCAAGCAGTTATTGGTTATCTAATATATCCAAGATACTATGACAGTTCAGGTGGGCTAGAACTCCTGCTTCTCTGGTCTGTTCATCATTAGTGTTCAGAATAAAACCAGTGATATAATAAATCATCTTTAATCAGTGGGTTAGCTCTGAATATTTATTATTCTTTTGACTTGCTTTGCTACTGTAACAAAGATTTATGGCAGGAAACTAGAAAGGGTGATCTGTGAGTAGTAGTCATGACTCATGGATTAAATAGGTTCATATTATGGGTATATATTACTTGCTGTAGTAGATAGAGATCTGTGCTTGGAGGTAGAATGTCGTGGATTCAAATCCTGCTTCCAATACTTAGTAACTATATGATTCTTATTAAAGTCCAGTACATTGTGCTAAGTGCTGAGGATATAGGTAGAAAAAATAAGGTTTTGCTCTTTCATCTTTTAATAAGAATACCTTAATAAATAATAAATAAAGATTTCAGTTGCAAATCAACTGGAATTCCTGTGATTTTTAGGTTAAAATGGCAAAGTAGGGGCAGCTAGGTGGCGCAGTGGATAGAGCACCAGCCCTGAAGTCAGGAGGAACTGAGTTCAAATGTGGTCTGGAGACACTTTCAATACTTCCTAGCTGTGTGACCCTGGGCAAGTCACTTAACCCCAGCCTCAGCAAAAACAAACAAACAAAAAAAACAAAACAGCAAAGTAGATGATGATAATGTATTTTGTTTTTTACTATTCCACTGATGAAACCAATGCCAGGGGCCTTGATAGTGAGAACTTCCTATAACAATGTAGATCAGTACCTTCTGCAACTTAAAATTTTTTTTTAATTAAGGATTTTTATTTTCAAATATATACATGGATAATTTCCAACATTCACCCTTACAAAATCTTGTGTTCTAAATTTTTTCCATCCCTTCTCCCCACCCACCTTCCCTAGATGGCAAGTAATCCAATGTATGTTAAACATGTGCAATTTTTCTATAAATATTTCTACACATATCATGCTGCACAAGAAAAATCAAAAAGAAAAAATGAGAAAGAAAACAAAATGCACAGTTTATAATTTTAGAGAGGTTGAATTTGTACTCAGGTCTCCCGGTATTTAAGCCCAGAACTCCATTATATTTTAGATTGTCAAAGCCTTATCTTTTCTTCTCAGGAAGTTCCTTCCAAACAATATCATATTCTCTTATTATATTTACATATTCACTTGCATGCCAGTCCTTCCTGGTGAATGTTGTGTTCCTTCATTTCTATCCACTGCTGAACTAAAATTTTTTTGAATGTACTCTGTGGACATTTGTAAAACTTCTGGTGATTGCCCACATCCTTCTACTCACTTGTTTACCCAAATTTTCACTGTCATCTAGGCTACTAAATTTCCCAGTTTCCTTCTTAGAGGGCGCAATACAGACAAGAGAACAGCTAGTTAAATGAGGTGAGGTTATTTCCTCTTTTAAAGTTAAGGCTCAACAGGAGAGACTGCTTTCAACAGTATCAACTGGCAAAAAGATCTGTGTAATTTTATAATATTGACCCTGTTTCTTTTTAGGAATGATTCTTACTGTAAAGGAGACTGGGCTTCCAAAATGTGTTCTTTCCGGCCCACCACAGTTGGTAAGTTTGAATTGTTTAAACAAACAAATTTAGGTCTAAAAATTTATCAAAAGGAAATCTTTGGCAATTGGGATTCTATAGGGGAATTCTTATAATAGTCTACCTTGTTCTTTTATCTTAGATTTTGCAGTTGGAGGAAGTAGGAAAATGGGATTTCAATGGTTTAAGGAAATTGGATAATTGGAATAAGAAAAATTAATTAAATACCAGAAAAGTGACTGTTACTATGTGATATAGAGCATTTAACTAGAAATCAGATGTACATTCTGTTTTGAAAAATCTCTTAGATTCCCTAAATTTTAGTTTCTTCATGTGTAAAATAAGGGGAGCAGATCATTCTGTGAGCTCTCTTTGGAATTCCTTTTACCTTCAAGAGTCCTTAATTCTGTAAGCCTTAAATATTAGCAATGTCAAGTTAGGATTATTCTTACCAAGCAGAATTGTACTATAAAGTATAAATTCTAAATATTTCCCAAATCAGCAACAATTGGTTAGCCTGATTCAGCCTTCCTTCTAATTCAGTATTATTGAGCTATATCTTCAAATGTGGAAAGAAAATAACTTGAATTTTTCTTAAAAGAATACTTCTGATGATTTAAATTTTGGGTTCTGTGTACTAATTTTGATTGCAGCCTTGGCCATTTCTGTGAAGAAGGCAACATTTTTCTAACATCTGTGGAAAGCTTTATTTTTATCGGATACATTCTCAACTTGTATCAGCTTATAGAATTGATAAAATATTTTGTTTTTCTTTTTGTAGGAAAACTATCTAGAAGCTATCAAAGTATTTTCTGGTCCATTGAAAGGAATAAACTTGGGTATGTGTTCATCAATGATTTATCTGCTACACTGTTCTTATATCGTTTTACTTTGTTGTCAGCCTTAAGATAAAAATTGGCTGTCAGGCAAACCTTATATGAAATAATTTATATTTTCAAAATGTTTTCTTCTATTCTCTAGTTTTATTCAACACACTTTAAGTTTTATCAACAAGCACTTGCTATTCTGTTCAAGAATCTGCTTAAGTGATTAGGATACAAAGAAGAATAAAAATCAGTTCCTGCCCACAAGGATGCTCAGGTTTTAGTGATAGACTCAATATGTAAATAGTTATATAAGATATGCATGGGATAGTTGTAGATGATCTAAGAACAAAGACAGCAGCAGTGAGGGTGACCAAGAAAGGCCTTTTACAAATAAGTAGAATTTGAATTGAGTACTGAACAAGTTAGGGAAGTCAAGAAGTATAAAACAGGAAGAAAATTCTTAAAATGAGAGACAGCCAGTGAAAAGGCACAGAGGATCTTATGACCAATGGATTGTATGCCACTCAACTGTAAAATACTTGAAAAAGAGCTAAAAGAAAAAAAAAAGTGGGAAAATAGAGGAACCAGGCTTTGATGGACTCTACAAAACAAACAGAATTTTTTATTGGTTTCTGGAGGTAAGAGGGCCAACTATTCTATTGAATAGGAAAATGACATGACCAGATGTATGCTTTAAGATTATCACTTTGGCATCTGAGGGAAGGATGGACTGGAATTAGGACAAACTTGAGACAGGGAAAGCTACCGAAATGTTATTTCGGTGGTTCCATGGCCTGTACTATAGTAATGGTAAAGTGAGAAGAGAGAAAGGGATGATGTATCAGAGATGATCAGAGACAGAATCCATAGGATTTGGCGATTGATTGGTTTTGGTGGGGTGAGAATGAGAAGTGAAGGATGACACTTAGGTTGGGAATATGGTAGAATTTAACAAGGAAGTTGTAAAGAGGAAAGCGTTTTAAGGGAAGAATAATATATTCACCTTTGAACAAGTTGAATTTAAAATGTTTATGGAGCATCTTGCAAAATGTCTAATAGGTAACTGAAAATGTAGAACTAGAGGTTAGAGTGGGATAAATGTAAGAATTGTCTTCATAGAGAAAATTGAATACATGAGAACTAATGAAACCACCAAGAAAAATACAAGAAAACATAGCCTTGAGGGAACATTGGTTATTAGTGAGTATGGTCTTAGATATGGGTAAGGAGACTGAGGAATGATCAGGCAAATAAATACCTGGAGAAAGCTGTGTCATGAAAACCTAGAAAAGAGGAAGTGTCCAGAAGGTGATTGACAATGTCAAAGCCAAGAAGAATGAGGATTGAGAAGGGGCCATTAGTTAGGAGATTGGTAACTTTGAGAATCAGTAATAGTTGAATGATGAGATCATATGCTAGACTTCAGAGAAATAAGAGAGAGAAGAATGGAAGTGGAGTTTTTATCCATTAAAGGGAAGAAAAATATAGGATGATAGCTGTAGGGATAGGTCAGATAAAGTGAATATTTTTTTTAAAGAAAGAAGAGACACGGATGTTTTACATGTACCATGAAGTTGCCAATAGACAAGGAAAGATTGAAGATTAATAAGAAAGTAGAAGTGGTAGAAGGGGCAGTCTGTTGAATGAAACAGGATCATTTGTGTATGTATGAGAAATTTGATTTGTCAAGAAAGACCTCACTTCAGATGAGACAGTTGAAGGAGATACAGGAGAAAGTAAAATGAAATGAAGCAGCAAGAAGAGGGAAGTAAAGGTAAATAAATAGCTTTATTTATTTATTTATTTTTCTGTGAAATAAGGTGAGCTCTGAGAGGGAGGAAATAGATCCATGGGAAGTTTAAATAGGGAGAGAAGATTTGGAAGAGCCTCTCTGGTGAGTGAGATAGTGAATGATTAGGGAGGTTAAAAAGGATTGCCTTGTTGCTGCAAAAGCCCATTTGAAATTTCGTAAACTTTTTTATTTTGATTTTGTAGCTTTTCTCCTGTTTTTTTAGCAACAAGTTGAACAGAGATGGCATAGAGTGAGAGTGATCCAAGGTTGCAGTGTGGAAAGGCATGATATTTCATAAGAAAAAGGGGGCAAGGGATTTCTTATAGATTTGAATTGGTTTACTAAGGGGTCAGAGTGAGGAAGAGAGAAGAGTATATGGTATCCTGATTATGTTAAGCCCCAGAACATTACTAGACTTCTTCAGTGAAAGCTATGATTATTCAAAAGAGATTGACTTAAAGATCCATGCAAGAAAAATTAGATGGATAAGAAATAGCTATTGTCCAAACTGTGACATTCGGTAGGATGGGCAGTCAGTCCATGGAGTTGTAGACAGTAGTAAGGTTAACCCAGAATTCAGGAGGAGGAGTAAGATAGTAGACTTTGTTGTTGGTTAGGCATGTCTGAATCTTTGAGACCCCATGGACCAGAGCACACCAGGCCCTTCTATCCTCTACTATCTCTTGAAGTCTGTCTAAGTTCATACTTGTTGTTTCTATGACAATAATCTATCTTATCCTCTGCCATAACCTTTTCCTTTTGCCTTCAATTTTTTCCACTGGGTCTTGTCTTCTTATTATATGGCTAAAGCATTTAAACTTTTACTTTAGTATTTGACCTTCCAGGTCAGATTTAATTTTTTTGAAATTAATTTCTGAATTAATTTCTTTAAAATTGACTGATTTGATCTCCTTGCTGTCTAGCACCATTGTTTGAAAATATTGATTTTGCATCACTCAGCTTTCCTGATGGTCTGCCTTTCTCATCCATATATTGCTACTAGAAAAATCATAGGTTTTGAGTCTCTCTCTCTCTCTTTTTTTTTATTAAAGCTTTTTATTTGCATAACACATGTATGGACAGTTCTTCAAAACTGAACCTTACAAAGCTTTCCATTACAAATTATTCCCCCTACTCCCCTCCCCTCCCCAAGATGGCAGGAAGTCCACTACATGTTAATTATATTAAAATATTTGACAAGTCGCATTGATGTATACGTATTTTCATACTTATCTGGCTGTGCAAGAACAATCGTGTCTACATGAACACCAAATATCTGAGAAAGGAAACCCAATGCAAGCAAACATTGATAGAGAGCATGAAAAATGACATGTTGTAGTTCATATTTCATATCGCTCTCTCTGGGTGTATATGGCTTTGTTCACTGAACACTTAAAACATTTCATTGTTGAAGAGAGCCATGTCCATCAGAATTAATCATCATATAGTATTGTTGTTGCCACTTATAATGATCTCCTGGTTCTGCTCATTTCACTCAGCATCAGTTCATGCAAATCTCTCCAGGCCTCTCTGTAATCATCCTGCTGGTCGTTTCTTATAGAACAATAATATTCCATAACATTCATATACCATAATTTATTCAGCCACTCTCCAATTGATGGGCATCCATTCAGTTTCCAGTTTTTAGCCACCACAAAAAGGGCTGCCACAAACATTCTTGCACACATCGGGCCCTTTACTTCCCTTAAGATTTCTTTGGGATATAAACCCAGTAGAAACACTGCTGGGTCAAAGGGTATGCACAGTTTGATAATTTTTTGAGCATAGTTCCAAATTGCTCTCCAGAATGTTTGGATCTGTTCACAGTTCCACCAACAATGTATCAGTGTCGCGGTTTTCCCACATCCCCTCCAACATTCGTCAATTTCTTTTCCTGTCATTTTAGCCAATCTGACAGGTGTGTAGTGGTACCTCAGAATTGTCTTAATTTGCATTTCTCTGATCAATAGTGATTTGGAGCACCTTTTCATATGACTACAAATGGCTTTAATTTCATCATCTGAAAATTGTTCATATCTTTTGAACATTTATCTATTGAATTCTTATAAATATGAGAATTCTCTATATATTTTAGAAGTGAGGCCTTTATCAGAACCTTTAAATGTAAAGATGATTTCCCAATTTGTTGCTTCCCTCCTAATCTTGTCTGCATTAGTTTTGTTTGTACAAAAACTTTTTAAATTAATATAGTTGAAATTCTCTATCTGGTGTTCAGTTAAGAGTTCCAGATCTTCTTTGGACATATATTTATTCCATCTCCACAGGTCTGAGAGGTAAACTATCCTATGTTCCTCTAATTTGCTTATGATATCACTCTTTATATCTAGATCATGAACCCATTTAGATCTTATCTTGGTATGTGGTGTTTGGTGTGGGTCCAGCCCTAATTTCTTCCATACTAGTTTCCAATTTTCCCAGCAGTTTTTGCCAAATAGTGAGTACTTATCCCAGAAGCTGGGGTCTTTGGGTTGATCAAACACTATATTGCTATAGTTATTGCCTAGTTTGTCCTGAAATCCTATCCTATGCCACTGATCGACTGCTCTATTTCTTAGCCAGTACCAAATGGTTTTGATGACTGCAGCTTTATAATATAGTTTTATATCTGGTACAGCAAGGCTATCATCAGCCTTTTTTTTTTTTTCATTAATTCCCTTGAAAGTCTTGATCTTTTGTTCTTCCAAATGAACTTTGCTACTGTTTTTTTCTAGAACTATAAAATACTTTCTTGGGAGTTTGATTGGTATGGCACTGAATAAGTAAATTAATTTTGGTAATATTGTCATTTTTATCATATTCGCTCGCCCTACCCATGAGCATTTAATATTTTTCCAATTGACTAGATCTGATTTTATTTGTGTGGCAAGTGTTTTGTAATTGAGTTCGTATAGTTTCAGACTTTTCCCTGGCAGATAGATTCCCAAATATTTTATACTATCTTCCGTTATTTGGAATGGAATTTCTTTTTGTATCACTTGCTGCTGAACTTTGTATCTATGTGGATTTATTTTGTAACTTTGCTAAAGTTGTGAATTGTTTCTAGTAGTTTTTTAATTGAGTCTCTAGGATTCTCTAAGTATACCATCATGTCATCTGCAAAGGGTGATAATCTGGTTTCCTCATTACCTACTCTAATTCCTTTTATCTCTTTTTCTTCTCTTACTGCCAAAGCTAACATTTCCAATACAATATTAAATAGTAATGGTGACAGTGGGCAGCCTTGTTTCACTCCTGATCTTACTGGGAATGGTTCCAGTTTGTCTCCATTACATACGATGCTTGCTGATGGTTTTAAGTAGATGGTACTAATCAATTTAACATTTATTTATTTATAGGAATATTTATTCCTATACTCTCTAGTGTTTTTAATAGGAATGGGTGTTGGATTTTATCAGATGCTTTTTCTGCATCTATTGAGATAATCATATGGTTTTTGTTAGTTTGGTTATTAATATAATTGATTATGCTGATAGTTTTCCTAATGTTGAACCAGCCCTGCATTCCTGGTATAAATCCTACTTGGTACTATCTTGGGGATGACTTTTTGTAATCTCATTGCTAATATCTTATTTAGAATTTTTGCATCAATATTCATTAGGGAAATTGGTCTATAGTTTTCTTTCTCTGTTTTCACCCTACCTGGTTTAGCTATCAGCACCATATTGGTATCATAGAAGGAATTTGGTAGTATACCTTCTGTCCCTATTTTCTCAAATAGTTTGTATAGTATTGGAATTGATTGTTCTTTGAATGTTTGGTAGAATTCACATGTAAATCCATCTGGCCCTGGAGATTTTTTCTTAGGGAGTTGGTTAATAGCTTGTTCTATTTCTTTTTCTAATATGGGGCTATTTAAATAATTTATTTCCTCTTCTGTTAACCTGGACAATCTATATTTTTGTAGATATTCCTCCATTTCATTTAGATTATCAAACTTACTGGCATAAAGTTGGGCAAAGTAACTCCTAATTATTGCTCTAGTTTCCTCTTCATTGGTGGAAAGTTCTCCCTTATCATTTTTGAGACTAACAATTTGATTTTCCTCTTTCCTTTTTCTAATCAATTAACCAAAGGGTTATCTATTTTGTTGGTTTTTTCATAAAACAAACTCTTAGTTTTATTTATTAATTCAATAGTTTTCTTATTTTCAATTTTATTAATTTCCCCTTTTATTTTTAGCATTTCCAATTTGGTATTTAATTGAGGGTTTTTAATTAGTTCTTTTTCTAGTTTTTTTTAATAGTAAGCCCAATTCGTTAATCTTCTCTTTCTCTATTTTATGCAAGTAAGCATCTAAGGATGTAAAATTGCCCCTTATAACCACTTTGGCCCACAAATTTTGGTATGTTGTCTCATTATTGTCATTCTCCTGGATGAAATTACTGATTGTGTCTATGATTTGCTCTTTCACCCATTCATTCTTCAGGATTAGATTATTTAGTTTCCAATTAACTTTTGGTCTATTTTCTCCTGGCCTTGTATTGCCTGTGATTTTTATTGCGTCATGATCTGAAAAAGATGCATTTGATTTTGAGGTTTTTATGCCCTAACACATGTTCATTTTTTGTATAAGTTCAATGAACCTCAGAGAAAAAAGTAAACTCCTTACTGTCTCCATTCACTTTTCTCCAAAGATCTATCATACGTAAGTTTTCTAACATTTTTTTTACCTCCCTAGTTTCTTTGTTATTTATTTTGTGGTTTGATTTATCTAATTCTGTGAGAACAAGGTTGAGATCCCCCATTAGTATAGTTTTGCTGTCTATTTCTCCTTGCATCTCTCTTAATTTCTTCTCTAGGAATTTGGGTGCTATTCCACTTGGTGCATATATATTTAGTATTGATATGGCTACATTATCTATGGTACCTTTTAATAAAATATAGTTTCCTTCCTTATCTCTTTTGATTAGATTATCTTCGCTTTTACTTGATCTGATATCCGGATTGCTACCCCTCTTTTTTTTATTCATCTGAAGCATAATAGTTTCTGCTCCAGCCTTTTACTTTCATCCTATATGTGTCACTATACTTTAGATGTGTTTCTTTTAGACAACATATTGTAGGATTCTGGTTTTTAATCCTGTCTGCTATCTGCTTCTGCTTTATGGGAGAATCCATCCCATTCACATTCACAGTTAGAATAACTAATTCTTTATTTCCTGCCATCTTATTTACCCGTTATGTTTTTCCCTTTCCTTTCTCCTTTCTCCCTTCCCCCCTCCTCAGTATTTTGCTTTTGATGACCCCCCTGCCTCAAACAATCCTCCCCCCTTTAGAGCCCCTCCCCCTTTTTTTACTCCTTTCCCCTGATTCTTCTATTTTCCCTTCTATTAGTCTATCCCTTTCTCTTCTTCCTTTCCCTCCCACTTCCCTATAAGGAAGGACAAGTTTCCCTGTGAAATCAAAAGTGTCTGATATACACTTTTAGAGCCCAATCTGATGAGAGTAAAATTTACACAATGCTCATCTCCCTCCCTTCTTTCTCTCAATTATATTAGGTTTTCTTTGCCTCTTCATGAGATTTTACCTTATTTTTACCTCCTTTTTTTTAAGTCTCATTTTACCACCTTTTCCCTCTTTCCCCCAGTATGATAGCCTTTCCCCCTCTAGTTTTTCTTTTTCATATTCTCGAAATAATATCAAATTATACCCCCAATCTTTAAGTATCCCCATAGTAGAAATAAAGTTCTCAAGAGTCCTTTCCTTTTTACCTTTTTATGCTTCTCTTGAGTTCTGTGTTTGGAGGTCAAAGTTTTTGTTCAGATCTGGTCTTTTCATTAGAAATAGGTGAAATTCACCTATATCATTAAATGACCATCTTCTTCCCTGGAAGATAATGCTCATTCTAGCTGGATAGGTTATTCTTGGCTGCAATCCAAATTCCTTTGCTTTTCGGAATATCTGGTTCCAGGCTCTTCAATCCTTCAACATGGAGGCTGACAGATCGTATGTGATTCTAATTATTGATCCTCGGTATTTGAATTGTTTCTTTCTAGCTGCTCGCAATATCTTTTCCTGGGTGCAATAGTTCTGAAATTTAGCCAAGATATTCCTTGGGGTTTTAATTTTCACGTCTCTTTCAGGAGGTGATAGGTGAATTCTTTCAGGGGTGATTTTGCCTTCTGATTCTACAACCTCAGGGCAGTTTTCTTTCAGGATTTCCTGGAAGATAGTGTTTAGATTCTTTTTTTCATCATGGCTTTCAGGAAGTCCAATAATCCTTAGATTGTCTCTCTTAGATCTATTTTCCATGTTAGTTGTTTTTCCTTGGAGATATTTCATATTTTCTTCTAATTTTTCATTTTTTTGTTTTTGTTTGACTGATTCTTGAAGTCTTATTGAGTCATTCACTTGTATTTGTTCAATTCTTATTTTTAAAATGTTCTTTTCTTCAGTTACCTTTTTTAGCTCCTTTTGTAACTGGCCAATTGAATTTTTTTGGTTCATTGGACTCTTTTTCCACTTCACTAATTTTATTTTTCTGTGCATTGTTGTCTATTTCCAGTTCACCAATTTTGGTTTTCAATAAATTGGTGTCTTTTTCATATCTCTTTTGCAAGGCATCATATTCTTCTTGCAGGGCATTATATCCTTTTTGCACTGATCTCAGTTCATTTCCCCATTTATCATCCAGCTCTCTTTTGAGATTCTTTATGCAATCTTCCAGAAAGGCCTTTTGAAAAGGGGACCAGGTTATATCTCCCTTGATGGCTTCCTCTGGAGTTGCTTTGCCTTTATTAACCTCAGGATCTGGGGTCTGCCTTTCTTCCTATAAAAGCTGTCTATGGTAAGAGCTCTCTTCTACTTCTTACTCATTTTTTTTTTTTTTTAAAGCTTGGGGTCTGTGCAAAGCAGAGAAGTGGTGGGTAGGTGTGACAGTTTGCCCTGTGGCAATTCCGGTAATTAACTTACCGGCTGGTGGGGGTAGGACCATGTTTGCAATGGGTTACAAACTGCCTTTTACAAAAGGCAGATCTGCCAGAGCACCTGCCTGCAATCAGGGCCGAGTGTCCCGAGTACCTCAAAAACACCCACCAGCTGTTTTGAGTTTCTGCCACACTGAGCTCTGCCCAGTTTCCTGCCCTGTCTCCGTGTTGCGGGGAAACTACTCACTCCCACTGCTTGCCCCCTCTGCCAGACTGAAACAGACCTTTATGGAGTTCTTCACAGGTAACTTCAGCAAGGAGAATTTCTTAGTCCAAATATTTCTAGGTTCATTGACTTAAAGATCAGTTCAGAGGCTTATTTTGCTGTTGATTTGAGAGAAGGTCAGAGGAGGACACAGAGAGTTGCTCACTCCGCCATCTTGGCTCTGCCCCTCTCCAAGTATATATCTCTTTATCCATATACTGCCTAGATTAGGCATGTCCTCCTTCTGAGGTGCGAGCATCTTTTTAATTTCATGACTGCAATTACCATCTGCAGTGATCTTAGAGCTCAAGAATATAAAATCTGATACTGTTTGCATTTCTTTTCCCTTGACAGGAACTTAAGATCCTACGCTTTTTGATGTTCGTTTAAAGCCAGCTTTTACATTTTCTTTCACTTCTATTAAGAAGCATCTTAATTCCTCTTCACGTTGTGCAATTAAAGTGTTATCATTGGCATATCTGACACTATTGCTCTTTCTCCCAGTAACCTTAATTCCAAATTTTGATTCATCTAGCCTGTCATTTTGCATGATGTACTCTACATATAAGTTAAAAAAATATACAGCCTTGCACTCTTTTTCCAATCTTAAACCAATTATTTGGTCCATATTTGGTTTTAAATATTACTAATTGGTCTGCATACACCTTCCTCAGAAGATTAAATAAGATGATTTGGTGCTTCCATCTTTGAGAACTCACCACTTTTTGTTGTGATCCATATAATCAAAAGCTATAATCAGTGGAGTAGATGTAGATGTTTTTTAGGAACTCCTTGCTTTTCCTATAATCCAGTGAATGTTGGCAATTTGGTCTCCAGTTTTTCTGCCTCTTTGAAAACCACCTTTTTTTTTAAAATTTTTTTTTTATTAAAGCTTTTTATTTGTATAACATATATATGGGTAGTTTCTCAACATTGATCCTTACTAAGCTTTCCGTTACAAATTTTCCCCTCTAGTCCCCTCCCCTCCCTTAGATGGCAGGAAGTCCACTATATGTTAATTATATTAAAATACTTGACAATTCAAATATATTTATACGTTTCCATACTTATCTTGCTGTGCAAGGACAATTGTATCTGCATGAACAAAAAATATCTGAGAAAGGAAACCCAATGCAAGCAAACATCGATAGAAACCATGAAAATGTTATGTTGTGGTCCACATTTCATATCCCTCTCTCTGGGTGTATATGGCTTTCCTCGCTGAACAATTGGAAGTGATTTGAAGCATTTCATTGTTGCAGAGAGCCATGTCCATCAGAGTTGATCATCATATAGTCTTGTTGCTATGTATAATGATCTCCTGGTTCTGCTCATTTCACTCAGCATCAGTTCATGTAAGTCTCTCCAGTCCTCTCTGAAATCGTCCTCCTGGTCATTTCTTACAGAACAATAATATTCCATAACATTCATATACCATAATTTATTCAGCCACTCTCCAAGTGATGGGCATCCATTCAGTTTCTAGTTTCTAGCCACTACAGAAAGGGCTGCCACAAACATTCTTGCACATGTGGGTCCCTTTCCCTCCTCTAAGACCTCTTTGGGGTATAAGCCCAATAGAAACACTGCTGGGCCAAAGGGTATGCACAGTTTGGTAACTTTTTGAGCATAGTTCCAAATTGCTCTCCAGAATGTTTGGATCCGTTCGCAGTTCCACCAACAGTGTATTAGTGTCCCAGCTTTCCCACATCCCCTCCAACATTCATCATTATCTTTTCCTGTCATTTTAGCCAATATGACAGGTGTGTAGTGGTACCTCAGAGTTGTCTTAATTTGCATTTCTCTGATCAGTAGTGATTTGGAGCACCTTTTCATATGACTAGAAATGGAAAACCACCTTGTTCTTTTGGTAATCCTTGGTTCACATGTTGCCTATTAAGATTCTTATCTTAAGCGTGTGTGAAATGAGTGCAATTGTTCAATAATTTGAACTTCTTTAGCATTGCATTTCTTTAGGATTGAGATTTAAACTATCTTTTCCAATCCCAAATTGTTGTTTTCCAAATTTTCTATCATATTGAGCACAGTGCTTTAACAGCATCATCTTTTAGAATTTTAAATAGCTCAGCTGAAATTGTATCACTTCTACTAGCATATCGTAAGCAATGCTTCTCAAAGCCCACTTGACTTCATTCCCCAGTGTGTCTGACTTTAGATTAATAACCATGCCATCATGTTTATTGGTGATGTGAATATCTTTTTTATATAATTCTTTTGCGTTTTCTTCTGAATTTCTTCTGCTTTTATTTGTGTCTTTTATCATGTCAGTTATTTCATGAAACGTTGCCATGATGTCTCTAATTTCTCAAAATCATCTCTTGTCTTTTCCATTCTTTTGTTTTCTGTTTCTTTGCATTACTCATTTTTTCCTTGCTATTCTCTGGAACTCTGCATTCATTTGATTATATTTCTCTTTCTTCTTTCTTTTTTGCTTTCCTTTTTTCCTCAAATATTTCTAAAGTCTCATCAGACAATCATTTTTTTTTCTCTTTCTAATTTTTTTTTGGAATGATTTTTGTTGCTGTCTCCTGTATAGTAGTACTTTATCACATCCCTTAATTCATCACCTTTACTTAATTTCTAAGGGATGTTATTTAGATCATACCTATATAGTCTGATCTGAGCCACAGTCAATTGCAATTCCAAGTCTTGTTTTAACTTACTGTACATAACTTTTCCACAATTGAATGCAAAGTATATAATCAGTCTAATTTCTATATTGACCTTCTGGTGACGTCCAATTGGGCTGTTAAAAAAGAGGGCTTGTAAGACCAGTGAGTTATCTTGACAATATTAAGAAAGGAGGCATTGGGTTAATTTTGATACCTAGTACTTAAAAAATAATAATTCTAATTATAATGGAAAACATTGGTGATACTTTAACCTGTAGATGCTCTGTAAGTTCTAATTTATGGTGATGAAAATATTCTATTTTTTCTAAATTGTCTCTTTAAAAACTGTTAGAATGCTTTGCCTCTTAGTGATGTGTATAGTCACAGTCTGATGAAGTGAGGGAGAGCTGGATTCAAGGCTTTTTTCTGAAATATATTGGTTCAGTGGTCCTGGACTTATCCCAGTACTCCAAGACTATGAAATTGTAAATTGCATATTTGCATTGGAAAAGGGAATTTCACTGCTTAATTTGTGAATAAAAGGTCAAGAAAAGTTAGGAATACAAATCCTTGTCTATAATAGAGATTTATTTTATAGCTTAATCTTATTTCACTTCCTCTTTGAATATACTAATTTGTTTTTTTGTTCAATGTCACATAGCTGTACGACCTTATTCAGCTCCGGAATACAAAGATGAGACCATGACAGTTTTTCAGTTGCCTATACAAAGTGAGTATGGTATTTAACTTCCTGGTAGGAGAGTGTGTGGTTTTCTGGCTGAGGGTAATTTGGATAAAAATTAAATTGTTCCATTCAGTCAATATACATACACATATATACAGCATTTCTTCTACATTCCTACATTATACTCATGGGATGTTGGGAATATAAAAGCATAGGGCATGGCAATTTGCATTTCAGGTAGGAACAGACATGGCTACTCTAACATTTAAATTGTATTCTATATAGGTTAGAATAGAGGAATTAGAAGAAAAAAAAGATGATAGGATGAAGAACTGGAGAAGTTGAAGTTGATTTGGTGTCAAAGGACTCGGGTTCAAATTTTGGTTTTGCTAATTGGACAAATGACTTCATCTCTCTGTATTTCATTTCCTTTTTAAAAACATCTTTAAAATACCTTCCATTGGGGCAGCTAGGTGGTGCAGTGGTTAGAGCACTAGCCCTGAAGTCAGGAGGACCTGAGTTCAAATTTGGTCTCAGACACTTAACATTCCCTAGCTGTGTGACCCTGGGCAAGTCACTTAACCCCAATTGCCTCAGCAAAAAAAAAAAAAAAACCTTCCATCCCTAGTGTTCCTTGATTTTATGTGGTTAAAAATTATCTAGTCCAGTGTTATTAGGTGAAAAAAGACCTAAAAAGATAAAGTGTCTTGCCACTGTCATATAGGTCAGAAAAAATAGAACCCAAATTTGAATCCAGGTCTTTGATTCCAAATCTTGTCTTCTTTATACTTACTCTATCAGGGATTGAACATTTAGGAAAAGCTTCATGAAACATGGTTTGGAGGGGAGGACATTTTAAGTGGAGAGGCCAAAGCATTGGTGTTTTGGGGACAATATGGAGACTGTCTTGACGGTAAAAAGTTGGAACAAAAGGGGAAGAAAAGATTGTGTAAGAAAATGGGATTTGTGGAGCTAGTCGCTATTTTATCTGACAGGAATAGTGGGTTATTTCCAACCTTAATATTTAAAATGATTTAGATTTAAGAATATCTAAAAAAATCAAGCTTTATGAATTGATGCAGTACATTTTTTTATCCATATAGCAAAAAAAAAAAAAATAGAAATAGTTGGATGAAAATTTTTATTTAACTATATGATGATCAATTTTGATGGACATGGCTCTCTTCAGCAATGAAACGTTTCAAACTACTTCCAATTGTTCACTGAAGGAAGTCATATACTCCCAGAGAGAGGGATGTGAAATGTGGACTACAACATAACATTCTCATACTCTCGGTTGATGTTTGCTTACATTGTGTTTCCTTTATCTGATATGTCTTTCGTGTAGATACGATTTTTCTTGTGCAACAATGATAAGTGTGGAAATGTGTATACATATATTTGATCTGTCAAGTATTTTAACATAATTAACATGTAGTGGATATCCTGCCATCGAGGGGAGGGATGGGGAGTAGGGGGGGAAAATTTGTAACAGAAAGCTATGTAAGGGTTAATGTTGAAGAATTACCCATACATATGTTTTGCAAATAAAATAAAATTAAAAAAAAAAAGAAAAAGGAAAATTTTTATTTAATTTTAAAAAATTGTATGAGTTGACAGGTTTTATCTTCTGGTGATAAGAGAAAACTAAAAAAAAAAAGTTGAGGTTATTTCTGCTATCTCAGCAAGATAGACCACAATGTTTTTGCCTAGTTGAATTTAATTTAAAACCATGTTACAACTAATTTAATTTACAACTAAAAGGTAGCTTATAAACTACTTTTATATGGTATCTTAATGTTTACAACATTTTCTTCACAATGACCCTGTTAGTGTTCTTCCTTTGATACCCATTATTGTTTAAAGCCCTGGGCTTTTAGAAAGAAGTCTTAATAAAACACAGGTGTAGGTAGCTTCTGTCAGGCTGAAAAGGTGATTAAGAATTGCATGCCTGTCAGTTTACCAGTGTAGATAAATCAAGTATGTTCATTGTCAGATTGACTATAAAGCACCTCAGTGAAATACCAGTGGTAGAATATTATTATCTCAGTGGAAAAGAATATTCCCACCACTCAAATCACAGGTGTTTGAAATATTAAAATAAGAAATCAGCATTCTGGGTTATATATTTTTGTGTTGAATCATAGCATGCAGGGAAAAAAATTTAAAAGGTTGTCAATTATGACACCATATAAAATCTTTTATATAAGTCCATGAGAGGTAACATGGCATGGTTAAGTTATATTCATATATAACATATATATTCATATACATATATATTTGTAATATTCGCACTTGAAGTCAAAGCATCTGAGTTAAAAATCTAAATAACTTGTGTGGTCTTAGCTGAATCACTTCCCTGTTGCGTTCCAGTTTCTTATGTATAAAATGTGGGGGATTGTAGTAGGTGAATTCTGGAGTCCCTTCCATCTCTAGATGTTTTGAATATATGGAAGGTGTTTTTGAGGTAGAAAAACTTCTTTCTGTTCCAGTGTTTTCTGTGATGATAGAGCAATTCATCCCAGGAAACTATTGCAATAGAAATAATCTCATTTTACAAAGTTTATAGAAGGCATAATTTTACTCTTTTTGAGCATGCTCCTCTTACTAGCTGAGAAATCTCTCTGCTTTGAAGATAGAGTTTCTACTTTTTTGATGTCTAATTTAGTTGCTTGCTCTCTATCCAGGCAAACGGGTTGCAAGTGATTACCAGTTATCTCAGCATTCCAGAAAGTCTCCCACCAGCTTAAGTACAAACCATCCTGCTGATTTTGAATCTTTTAAAAGTGAACAGCAACTTTCAGGTGGTGATGGAAATGATTCTCCAAAGGACATAGGTAGGATGGTTTGTGCTTTTCCTTTGCTAACATATAATCTTAATGTTTTAAATTAATTTTTGAAAAGTTTTGATAAACTAGATTAACACAAGAATTCTTGACTTACATTATCCTTGTAGTTTAGATGTCAACTTATTTCAAAGGACATCATTACATTTCTGCTTTTACAGCTACTTTTCAGCCTTGAAAAGTTGAGACTTTTAATTTTTAGTTCAAATTAGGTAGGCCGTGCTTTTCAATTCATACTAATGATATTTTATAAACTTTGGGGATTATCAATTCAGGGTTGTTGGGTATGAAGCACATTCTTTCTATAAGAATACCAAAAATAATTGGTATTCCTATAGATTCTTGAGTTGTAAAGGATTTTAGAACTTTTTTAATAATGTTTATTTGAACAGAAATCAAGACCTCCAAGAGTCTTGGGTCATTCAGGCCCTAGAAGCAGCTTGTTTTGTTTTTAGTGGCTTTAATTTTGAGGTGAATTTTTTTTAATTCAAGAATTCAAGCCAAAGTTTAATTTACTAAAACTTTGATTTGTTCCTCCAAGTATTTCCTCTGGACCATACAAAATAAATCTTAATTTTATTCTGCATGATATTTTTCAGATAATTAACCACTATCACATTCTTATTTAAATCACTTCTCTAGATTAAACATATATCCTAATTATGATGTTATGCTTTAACAGTTACCTTATGATCTTGGCCATCCTCCTGAAGAGGATCCAGTTTCTAAATGCAGTTTCTAAAATATAATATCCAAAATAGAATAACAGATATAGCCTCATTAAGGCAAAGTATGGAGAGCTATCTTCTCTCATTTTGAATGTTAGGCCACTTAAAACAGCCTAGTTTTTGGCTATTGTCTCACATTGTTGACTCACTGAGAATTAAGATCACTAAAATTCCCGTTTCTTTTTCAAACTAATTGTTACTGAGCCACAAATTATTTTCTCCTAATGCAATTGAAGTATCTTAACCAATCCTTAAACATACAAATTTTTACTAAATTTCACTTGAAGATATTTTGCCTCTTGAGCTTTTTAACTAATTGGCCATCCAATTTTTTAGCTATCACTTTCTGCTTTGTATCATCCACAAATTCCCATTCAAATAGAAATTGCTTGCCATTTTCATGTGTTTTGAATGCTTATACAGCTATATTTGCTATGCTGATTTTCTGGCTATTCAACAATTTTACATTCACAATTTTCAAACCATTAGGTATTTTAAATATTTCAAATATTATTTGCATTAATGAAAGTACCTATTAGTGTTGCTCAAATGTTTTGGGGTTAATAAAATATTCTTTACCTGATTCCTAGGAGTATGGAGCAAGGGTCTTTGAAGTTGTCTTTTAAAACTAAGAGAAAAAAAGATTGTCAGTAATATAGTTTCTTCTAGAGGCTGTATATGCATAGTCTATGTATCATTTCTAAATACCGAGAAGAAAAAAACACTTTGCTATAATACTGTTTAATAGGTGGTAGGGATAGGCGAAAGATGATGTAAATTTTACAGTTCATAAGAAGTATAAACATACATAAAATAGTAGTGATTAATAGATAGTATGGAATTAAATTTTCAATTTAAGGCAGCATTGTGAGATAGTGGAAAGTACACTAGACTGGGTTGAAATACTCTCCCTGCCACTTTTTTGTTATTAACTTGGGCAAATTACAAAATCTGGTCCTGAATTTTCTGAAATGATTCTGGAGGAGAGAATAAGACTGATGACTTTGTGCAACTCTGCCTCATTTAAATGTCACATCCAAATTGAGGTATCACTCTGTAATGTCATTGGTCCTCTTCAAAAAAACAAAAAACAAAGGATGAGATAAACATGTTACTCTGAATGAGTTACTTTTGTATATCCAAGTAGTTTCCTAAAACTTGTCTACTACTCAAAATTTCAGTTGACCATGTTTATGAAATATTGATTGATTGGAATGAAGCTGATCAAGTTCGTTTCAGAAGGGGCTCCTAGAGTGCATGATGGATAGAGTACTGGCCTTGAAGTCAGGAGGACCTGAGTTCAAATTTGACCCCCGACATTTAGCACATACTAACTATGTGATTCTGGACAAGTCACTTAATCCCAATTGCGTCCTCTTTCCCCCCCAAAAAAAGTTTATTTCAGATGATTCTTTGCTAAATATGTGTGTCTGCATGTATACATATGTATGTATATAAATATATACATTATCTATATATGTATATGTATATACAGCCATAATTTAGGTGCATTCTTAATTTCTCTAAATTTTTTCAAGGAGAAGACTGAAAAATTGAGGTTATAAAATTCTATCCTGAGAGGTAGATGAAAGCACATCAATGTACTTTAAGAAATCAGAATAGAGAGAGGTCAATGAGAACTGGAATGGTTAGAGCACTGGTTTTCAAATTTTTGTTTGTGCACTTCATTAGTAAAACAAATTTATAAGACCTAATGAGTATCAGTTGCATAGGGCATATTTGTTAAGTATTTTGTTGAATCTCCTTCTGAATCTACCTGGGTCATAAGTCCCAGGAGTTTTGTTTTGTTTTTTTCCTTTGTAATTTTCTTGATGTCTTGCATAGTTTCTCTAGCTGGATTGAGTAGTTTTGGATATTTCAATATCTATGCTGATGCTATTTCTATCTCTATAATTCCTTAAATCCTAAGACTTGTGCCCTTATTGTATCTTAGCCACACACAAAGACAATTACATCTTTAATAAATAATTTAGACTTCCTGTTCCTGATCAAAACATCCTGTCATTTTATTTCTCCTTATTTGTCACCTTTTGTAAAGCTCTTTTTTTCCCTCATCATTACTTTTAATGTTTATAGTCCCTCATTACTTTCTTTGTCCTAGATTATTCCCACCAATGTTCTAAACTAACCAATCAGTTCATAGCTCCTAATTGATTTCCTGCCTCACTCTCCATAGAAGTTGATCTAAACATTTTCTTTTCTATTCAAGCTTTATACTTAATCCTCTTCCTTCTCACTCAGCTAAGCACTGATTGATAGTAAATTGAGGATATTCCCTAAGAGTTTCCTCTTTAATTTTGTCCATGTCTGAAAGAGAAATATTGATATTGTCTACAATTCATTTCTCACTTATTTATTGTCTATTTATCTTTTCCCTTACAGTGTTCAGATACTTTGACATTTTGTACCTATTTATTATCAATTTGAGCAAATTGTTTTTTCCTCTCTGTTGTTATCAGTGCTCTGTTTTTATTGTTGCTATATCAGAAATAGATTGATGTGCCTACTTTTTTGTATTGAGCATAATACTATTTGTTACATCTTTGTTTTTTAAGTGTACTTTTTATGAATTATTAGATTTTTTGGATCCATTTTGTGATATGATTTTTTTTCTTCTGTTACATCTGTTTTATTTTTTTTAATTAAAAAACAGCACTAGTTCCTTTTTTTTTTTAATTAAAGCTTTTTATTTGCAAAACATATGCATGGTAGGGCTGGTTCAATATTATGAAAACTATCAGCATAATCAATTATATTAATAACCACACTAACAAAAAATCATATGATTATCTCAGTAGATACAGAAAAAGCACTTCATAAAATCCAACACCTATTCCTATTAAAAACACTAGAGAGTATAGGAATAAATGGGCTTTTCCTTAAAATGATCAGTAGCATCTATTTAAAACCATCAGCAAGCATCATATGTAATGGGGACAAACTAAAACCATTTCCAATAAAATCAGAAGTGAAACAAGGCTGCCCACTGTCACCATTACTATTTAATATTGTATCAGAAATGTTAGCTTTGGCAGTAAGAGAAGAAAACGAAATTAAAGCAATTAGAGTAGGTAATGAGGAAACCAAAGTATCACTCTTTGCAGATGATATGATGGTATACTTAGAGAACCCTAGAGACTCAACTAAAAAACTACTAGAAACAATTCACAACTTTAGCAAAGTTGCAGGATACAAAATAAATCCACATAAATCATCAGCATTTTTATATATTACCAACAAAGTTCAGTAGCAAGAGATACAAAAAGAAATTCCATTCAAAATAACTTTCAGTAGTGTAAAATATTTGGGAATTTGTCAAGGGAAAGTCAGGAAAGTGTACAAAACACTTTCCACACAAATAAAGTCAGACCTAATCAGTTGGAAAAATAGCAAGTGGTCATAGGTAGGCCAAGCGAATATAATAAAAATGACAACACTACCTAATTTAATTTATTTATTTAGTGCCATACCAATCAAACTCCCAAGACATTATTTTACAGATCTAGAAAAAACAGTAGCAAATCTGGAAGAACAAAAGGTCAAGAATTTCAAGAGAATTAATGAAAAAAAGGCTGATGAAGGTGGCCTTGCTGTACCAGATCTAAAACTATATTATAAAGCAGCGGTCATCAAAAACCATTTGGTACTGGCTAAGAAATAGAGTAGTCGATCGGTGGAATAGGATAGGATCACAGGACAACCTAGGCAATAACTATAGCATTCTAGTGTTCGATATACCCAAAGACCCCAGCTTTTGGGATAAGTACTCACCATTCGACAAAAACTGCTGGGAAAATTGGAAACTAGTATGGAAGAAATTAGGGCTTGACCCACATCTAACACCACATATCAAGATAAGATCTAAATGGGATCATGGTTTAGATATAAAGAGTGATATTATAAGCAAATTAGAGGAACATAGGATAGTTTACTCTCAGATCCTTGGAAAAGAAAGGAATTTGTGTCTAAAGAAGAACTGGAACTCTTAATTGAACACCAGATAGATAATTTTGATTATATTAAGTTAAAAAGATTTTGTACAAACAAAACTAATGCAGACAAGATTAGGAGGGAAGCAATAAATTGGGAAATCATCTTTACATTTAAGGGTTCTGATAAAGGCCACATTTCTAAAATATATAGAGAATTGTCTCATATTTATAAGAATTCAAGCCACTCTCCAGTCGATAAATGGTAAAAGGATATGAACAGACAATTTTCAGATGATGAAATTAAAACTATTTCTAGTCATATGAAAAGGTTTTCCAAATCACTGTTGATCAGAGAAATGCAAATTAAGACAACTCTGAGGTACCACTACACACCTGTCAGATTGGCTAAAATGACAGGAAAAGAAAATGACGAATGTTGGAAGGGATGTGGGAAAACTGGGACACTGATACATTGTTGATGGAACTGTGAACGGATCCAAACATTCTGGAGAGCAATTTGGAACTATGCTGAAAAAGTTATCAAACTCTGCATACCCTTTGACCCAGCAGTGTTTCTATTGGGCTTATATCCCAAAGAAATCTTAAAGGGAGGAAAGCAGCAGCTCTCTTTGTAGTGGCTAGAAACTGGAAAATGAATATATCTGCCCATCAGTTGGAGAATGGCTGAATGGTATATGAATGTCATGGAATATTATTGTTCTATAAGAAATGACCAGCAGGATGATTTCAGAGAGGCCTGGAGAGACTTACATGAACTGATGCTAAGTGAAATGAGCAGAACCAGGAGATCAATATACATGGCAACAACAAGGCTATCTGATGATCAATACTGAAGGACAAGGCTCTCTTCAACAATGAGATGTTTCAAAGCAGTTCCAGGTGTTCAGTGATGAAGAAAGCCATATACACCCACGGAGAGGCCTGTGGGATCTGAGTGTGGATCACGAAATAGCATTTTCATGTTCTCTATTGATGTTTGCTTGCATTGTGTTTTCCTTCTCAGATTTTTTTATTCCTTGTAGATCTGATTTTTCTTGTACAGCAAGGTAACTATATAAATATGTATACATATATTCGATTTGTCAAATATTTTAACATAATTAACATGTATTAGACTTCCTGCCATCTAGCAAAGGGGGTGAGGGGAAGGAGGGGGAAAAATTTTTTTTAATTTAATTTAATTTTTTATTAAAAACTTTTTATTTCCAAAACATGAGTGATTTTTCTACATTGACCTTTGCAAAACATTTTTTTTTTGTTCCAAGCTTTTCCCCTCCTTCCCCCCACCCCTCACCCCTAGATCTGTACAGTTATCTTGCTGCACAAGAAACATCAGATCTAGAAAGAGAAAAACAAACAAACAAACAAAAAAACAACCTAAGAAGGAAAACAAAATGCAGGGAAATATTCACAGAAAGCATTAAAATGCTGTGTTGTGGTTCACACTCAGTTCCCACAGACCTCTCTCTGGATGTATATGACTATCTTCATCGCTGAACAATAGGAACTGGTTTGAATCACATCATTGTTGAAGAGAACCATGTCTATCAGAATTGATCATCATATAGTCTTGTTGCTATGTATAATGTTCTCCTTGTTTTGCTGATTTCACTCCGCATCAGTTCCTGCAAGTCTCTCCAGGCCTCTCTGAAATCATCCTGCTGGCCTTTTCTCACAGAACAATAATATTCCATAACATTCATATACCATAATTTGTTCAGCCATTCTCCAGTTGATGGGCATCCTTTCAATTTCCAGTTTCTTGCCACTACAAAAAGGGCCACCACAAACATTTTTGCTCATGTGGATCCCTTTCGGAGGGAAAAATTTGTAATAGAAAGCTTTGTAAGGGTCAATGTTGAAAAATTACCCATGAATATGCTTTGTAAATAAAAAGCTTTAATAAAAATAAAATCCTCACATATGACTAGAAAGTTTTAATTTCATCATCTGAATATTGTCTATTCATATCCTTTGACCATTTATTGATTGGAGAGTGGCTTGAATTCTTATAAATTTGAGTCAGTTCTCTATATATTTTAGAAAGGAGCCTTTATCATAACTCTTAAATATAAAAACGATTTTCTAATTTATTGCTTTCCTCCTAATCTTGTCTGCATTAGTTTTATTTGTACAAAAACTTTTTAACTTAATATAATCAAAATTATCTATCTGGTGTTCAATTAAGAGTTCCAGTTCTTTGGAAATAAATTTATTCCATCTCCACAGGTCTGAGAAGTAAACTATCCTATGTTCTTCTAATTTGCTTATAATATCACTCTTGATGTCTAAATCATGAATGCATTTAGATCTTATCTTGGTATGTAGTGGTAGGTGTGGGTCCAGCCCTAATTTCTTCCATACTAGTTTCCAGTTTTCCCAGCAGTCTTTGTAAAATGGTGAGTACTTATCCCAGAAGCTGGGGTCTTTGGGTTTATCAAAGACTAAATTGCTATAGTTATTGCCTAGTTTGTCCTGTAATTCTATCCTATGCCACTGATCGAGTACTCTATTTCTTAGCCAGTGCCAAATGGTTCTGATGACTGCTGATTTGTAATACAGTTTTAGATCTGGTACAGCAAGGCCACCTTCATCGGCCTTTTTTTTTTTTTTCATTAATTCCCTTGAAATTCTTGACCTTTTGTTCTTCCAAATGAACTTTGCTACTATTTTTTTCTAGATCTGTAAAATAATTTCTTGGGAGTTTGGTATGGCACTAAATAAGTAAATTAGTTTGGGTAATATTGTCATTTTTATTATATTTGCTCGGCTTACCCATGAGCACTTGATATTTTTCCAGTTGACTAGGTCTGACTTTATTTGTGTGGAAAGTGTTTTGTAGTTTAGTTCATATAGTTCCTGACTTTTCCTTGGCAGATAGATTCCCAAATATTTTTATACTATTGACAGTTGTTTCGAATGGAATTTCTTTTTGTATCTCTCAGCACTAGTAACTTATGGGCAGCTAGGTGGTGCAATGTTGCCAGACCCAGAGTCAGAAAGACTTAATCTAAGTCCAAGTTAGCCTTAAGATACTTAGTAGCTGGGTGTCCCAAGGCAGATAGCTTAACTCTGTCTTGGTTTTCTCATCTAGCTGATAAAATGTGCTAGAAAAGGAAATGGCAAATCACACCAGTATCTTTGCCTCCCAAAAATGGGGTCACGAGGAATTGGACATGATTGAACAACAATAAAAAGTAACTTATAACTTGTTTTCTTTTAAAGGATCCAATCTTTAATACTTCTTTTCTCCAAAATCAATCCTTTCCCTGTATCCTACTTTCTGTTTCTTGCTTAGCTCTGGCTTCTTTACTTTAATCAAAGACATGTGGAGGGGAGGAATTTGTCAGTGTCAAGAGACAGATCTTACTCATTATGGAAGAGTTAGATTATCCCCACACACAAGTATTGAACCTTCCTAGATCCTTACTTTATCAGCCCCAGAACTTGTCAGTATATTATTTAGACTTACTTTTTTTCAACAGCATTAAAATTCATACTGCTTCTTTGTTTGAATAATCTTACCCTGTGATACTGTGATTTTGAAAAATATTCTGTTACTTCCTTTTCCTTTCATCTCTGCCCCTAGAGTACTCTGCCAGAACACCCAAACCCGAAGCTGTTGTCTCAGTGACCTTCAAGCAAGCTTTGTCACATTACAATATGTTAGCACTGGTTTAAGGAGAAAAAAAAGGAAATGAATGGAAACAGCAAAATATTCTTTATTTTAAAATTCCTCTAAAGTATTAGATATTTTCCTTGGGAGATTCATTCATTTTCAAGTCTTCTAACTACTGCTTATATCTATCCTCTTAACTAATCAATTTATAGCTCTGAGAGCCTGTCTCCAAATTTCCAAATGTCTATCAGACATTTTTTCCCTTTGAAGTGTAGGCAGTTTTAATTGAAACTAAATATATCTTCCCTCTAAAATCAGCTTGGTCTCCCAACTTTCTTGTTCTGTTAAAGGCATCACTTTTGATTCTAGTCACCTTAGCCTAAAATCTTTAACTCATATTGATGCTTCATGTCTTTTATTTATTTGCTTTTCCAAAAATGCATTTATTGACCTGTTTTTCTAGCCACAATAATATACAGGTAATAGGTGGGACAAAAAAGGCATTATAGTAAGCATCAATTCTTCTGTCTTTAAGGTAATATTAAATTTCATGGTCCATGTAGGGAATCTTACTCATCAAGGGTACTTGCCTTCAGTTGAGCAACAGAGTTGCTTTGTTCTCTGTTTAATATTTGATTTTTTTTTTCTTTAGATGACAATTGGAAAATAAAAGGCAGAGACCCATCTTTGGTTGTAGCTTTCATCTGTAAGGTAAATTCTATTTTATTCAGAGAGACTTTTTGACTTCTAATAACTATTAAATGAAATTCCTACTCAGCTTCTTACTAGGTGGTAGTTATGATGTTGATATGTTTGAGATTCACTAGTACCTAGTACATTTTTTCCCTCAATAATTTGATGAGAAAGACTTTCAAATAATTTTAGCAGAAAAAGACATGCCTCAAAAACCCTAAGAACATAAAAAGCCCCATTAGAACCTTCTCTTTTAGTTTTGTAAGTCTTGTAATTTTAATCTTACAGAGTACAGTTTTTTATAAACAGTGTTGTCAGTGTGGTTGGGTTCTAGGAATTAGCCTGAGCATCTAAGGATCTCTATATATCTAAGAACCAGTATAAGAACTTTTAAATATTATTTAAGTTTTGAGTTCCAGATTCTCTACTTCCTTCTCATCTCTTTCCTGCTCATTCATTGTAAGTGTGGAATCATGTAAAATGTATTTCCATATTTGCCATGTCATTATAAAAAATCAAAAGAAAAAAAAGAAAGTGAAAAAATTATATTTCAGTTTGCAGTCATAGTTTATTAGTTCTCTCTCTGGAGGTGGAAAGCATTTTTTCATCATGCATCTTTTGGAATTGTATTGGATTTGTATTGATCAGAATAGCCAAATCTTTCACAATTGTTCATCATTACAGCAATACTTTAACTGTGTATGTAAAGGGGAGAAATAAAAATATTAAATAAACAAAATAATTTTTTTTTATTTTTTAAAACTTTTGAATCCAGGGCAGCTAGGTGGCGCAGTGGTTAGAGCACCAACCCTGAAGTCAGGAGGACCTGAGTTCAAATCTGGTCTCAGACACTTAACATTCCCTAGCTGTGTGACCCTGGGCAAATCACTTAACCCCAATTGCCTCAGCAAAAAGCAAAAAAAAAAAAAAAACTTTTGAATCCCAGATTCTCTCTCTTCCTCCCCACCTTTCCCCCACTGAGAAAATACATGTAAACTTATACAAAACATTTCCATAAAAGTCATGTTGTGAAAGTAAAAGTATGCTTCAGTTTGTATTCAGACTACTCTGCTCTTTCTCTGGGTATGACTAGCATTTTTCATTATAATTCCTTCAGAGTAGTCTTGGGTAGTTGTGTTGCTGAGAATAACAAAGTCATTCACATAGCATTATTGTTACTTTGTGTAGTACATTTCACTTTCCTTGGGTTCATGGTGGATTTTCCAGGTTTTTCTGAGAGCTTCCTGCTCATCATTTCCCAAAAAACAATAATATTCTGCTATTATCACATACCACAATTTATTCAGCCATTTCCCAATTGATGGGCATCCCCTCAATTTCCAATTCTTTGCCTTGAAAAGAGAAAGCTATAAATATTTTTGTACATATACTTCCTTTTCCTTTTTTTTTTTTTTTTAAATCTCTAGAATTCATGCTTAGTAGTGGTATTGTTAGGACAAACCCTTTGGGCATAGATCATATCTTCTGTTCATTTATAAATTGGACAATGACTTATTTTTTTTTTATAAATTTGACTCAGTTCCCTGAACATTTGAGAAATGAAGCTTTCCTAAGAGAAACTTTCTTCAAAATCCTTTTCATAATTACTATTGCTAATTTTTCCTCTTGTGTATTCTATTCTTTCTCTCCTTTCACCCTATCCCTCCTGAAAAGTGTTTTCCTTCTGACAACCTCCTCCCACAATATGCCCTCTCTTCTGTCACCCTCCCCCCGTTCTTCTTGGGAGAATTCAGCCAAGTCCTAGGCTGTACTTCACCATCTTGGCTCAGCCTGCTTCCTTGACTTTTAAACAGAATATCCTGAACTCTTTATATTGTTGATTGACTTTCATCAATGTGGACAGCAGTTATCACAGCTGATGTCTGTCTTTAGGACCTGTTGAACAATGTAAGTTTATAGCATAGGATCATAGATGGAATGAACCTTGGTGGTTCTATGGTCAGACTCCTCATTTTACAGCTGAAGAGCAGAGGTCCACAGAGAAGAGTTGATTTGTTCAAGGTTGCTTAAGTATAAAGTGACAGAGCCAGTATAAGAAGCAAAACCTTTGACTGCAGATCTGTACTGTACCTATGCAGAATGACTCTTAAGTAACTCTTTGAGTTCCGATATTTATTTAAAATTGCTTTCTCTCTCAGATTTTTCTCATTATGCATGCTTTTTATATTCATCTCCTCTAGCTTAGTTTACTGGTTTCAAACTGAATTTGTTTTGGAAATATTGTATCTAAATTAGTTGTAATTATTTTTACATTCTGGGAAATGCATGACTTCTATGAATAGGGTGCATGAGTTCTGTGACTCAAACCTTTTAGGCTTGCAGCACAGAACAAGGAATTTTAAAGATGGCCAATGTAGGGTAATCCACTTATTACTGAAACAGACTTTCTGTTTTCCATTTTGGGGTATCTTTAATTATTAGGAAGTGATTTATATTGTGTAACTTCCATCATTGCGTTTTTTTACTTGTGAGGGCCGGTAGACTAAAGTCTGTGTCCAATTCTGCATGTTAACACTTAAAATAAACATAGTGTCCCAATCGAACCTTCTTGTTTTCAAGTTAAATTTAGACAATTTCTTCAACCGGTCTTCTATTACAGGGATATATGCCCCTTCCCCTTCCTTTTTGCTATTTTCAGAAGGATCTATAGCTTTTCATTGCTCTTCTCAATCACTGGTGCCCACAATTAAATATAATTATCATTGTGGTCTCACCAGGGCAGAACAAAAAGAGACCATCCACTGGAAGCTCCATCTCTGCATACAGTTCAAAATCAGATTAACTTTCTTAATTGACATATCATACTTGGCTTTATTGAGCTTGAAATATCTTTTTTAAACTTCTGTCTGATGGAACTTTCCCTGATCCTGTTCTTAAGAAGTTTAATTTTTGAACACAAGTGAACTTGGATGACTTGGTGTTTATCCTTATTTAATTTTATGTTAGATTCATTGGGATGTGCCAATCTGTCAAGATCCTTTTGGATCAAGACTCTTGTCTCCCAGTGTGTTAGCTGTTATTTCCTATTTTGGGTTATAGAGAGATAGCTAGGTGAAATGACATAATAATTGTAAGATACTTAGTATAGTGCTTGGCACATTAAAAAATGTTATGTAAATATTAGCTATTACTATTTTTTAAAATTTGACAAGTTGTGCCACCTCTTCCTTTATTTAAGTTTTGATTAAAGAAGGCACAAGGACCACGTATAGATCTCTTGGGTTCGACCAGTGTAAACTTCCTGCCAAGTTAGCATTAATTGGACCATTAATGATTGTTCTTGGAGTATGCATACAGTCGATTTCACATCTACATAATGATATTTGATAATTCATCTTTCCTTTTTCATAAGATTATGAGATATTAGTAGATGTTTTGCTAAAATCTAGGTAAATTAGTTTTCAGTTATATTTTATTTAAAGAAGAATTGCTAGATGGCTAAACATTTGTGGGTAGGCATATGTCTAAAGCACAAATTTGATTTTTTGAATATTGAATTTCATAAAGACAAAAGTCATCTCCTAACATCTGTTTAATCTTATGAACTGGAAATGATGTCTATCTCAGTGATTGCATAGGTTTGTGTAGATTTGCTACGTAAAATAACCTAAGTATTAATTAATTTTTGTGAGAGTTAAAGTGCTTTTGAAAAAAGAAATCAAAATCTATTAACATTTAGAGATTTAAAAAAAATTTTTTTCAAAACAAAAAAATAGGCCCCCTCTTCCCTCCCTCCCTCCTTTCTTCTCCTTCCTTCCTTTTCTTCCTTCTTTCCTCTCTCTCTCTCTCTCTAACTCTCTCCCTCCCTCCTTCCCTCTCTCTCTCTCCCTCCTTTCCTTCCTTCTTTTCTTCCAATTCCTAATATGTTTATGGTCTGATAGACTTGCTTATATTAGAAAAGATCTGGCAAAGGGTGAGGAATGGGTTTTGAAGTTTGCTATATTTTTTGTTGCTCTTCTCAGGCTAAATTTAATGACTTGTAAAACTGAAACATATCTATTTCTCTGAATTAAAAAAAGAACATGTCATATTCCAAGACTGGAATTTTTTTCTAACATAATTGATTAAAAGCAAGTCTTTCTGTTTTTTTATTTTTCATATTCAACTTTTATTTGCAGCTTCACATGAAACAAGGAAATTTTTTGGTGCATAAAGCAAAAGAGTTGGGGCTTCCAGTGTAAGTAGGGGTAAGGAGGCAGATGACACGGGGAACGTATTCTGGGCATTTATTTGTAGAACTAACTAGATCTAACACGAAAGCTTTGTTTTTTATCTTTAGTGGTACATCTGCTATTGCACCTATAATTGCTGCTGTGAAGGCTGGGAAAAGTGTCACATATGAAGGAAGAGAGGTAAGACCTTGAAAATTTATGAGCTCAGGGCAATTGGTAGAGCTTAGAACTGAGGCATGGAATTTTAATTCTGACTGTGGGCAACAACCTTATTTATGGTCAGTTTGGACAGTTCACATTTTTTTTATTCAGTCCTGTGATATAAAAGGATATGTTATCCATATTTTTGTTACTGATCACCCATCTGTGATCAGATTTACTACAGGTGCTATATTAACTATTTATTGGTTCAATTATTTTTCTCCCTTCATTTTTAGTGCAATTGAATAGAAGTAATCAGGTAGATAGATATTTAGTCATCTGCTCATAAGTACTTGTAGTAAAATTAAATTTTGCCTAAAGAATTAAAATTCTAGATCCATATTCTGGGGTGGAGTTTTCTAGGCAAGTGGGAAGTTGCTGTAGCTAGGACTAGGTATATAAAGGTATGGATTTATAAAACTGACTTTAAAGGTCAGATACATAAAAACCCCAAGGAAATGTAGCCACAGAGCCCTACTAAACTCTAAGCTCCAAACTCTTCAAATATAGTAGTTGTAAATTATCATTACTTTTAGGATTAAGCTACTAGGTGGGTAGAAAAAATTTACAAACTTGGGGTAGCTAGGTTGTGCAGTGGGTAGAGCACCAGCCCTGAAGTCAGGAGGACCTGAATTCAAATCCTAGCTGTGTGACCCTGGGCAAGTCACTTAACCCCAATTGCCTCAGCAAAAAAAAAAAAAAGGAAAGAAAGAAAAAAAAATTTACAAACTTAATAAAGAAAACATGTAGATCTTTATAAGATAAAGAAGTGATTTTTCATGAAACTAATTTTATTTTCTTTTGTATCTCAATTGAAGTATTTCCAGACTCTTACAATTAGGATGTTGGACCAGGGTGTTTTTAATAGTATCATGGAAGCTGAGTTGAAGACATTTTATTGTTGGCTTTTGAGGGTTGTATATCAGTCCTTATTTCTTCTTCAGAAATTTTCAAACCAAATGCCCCTTGTTGTTCTTTTATTATTTTTATTTTATAGATTTTGCCAGAGGAGATTTGCAGCCCTCCAGATCCTGGCTCTGTTTTTATTGTGGTGGAATGTCCTGACCAGGGATTTGTAGAGCCAATCTGTGAAAATGACACCTTCCAGAGGTATGGATATGTCTGGGCATAGCTAAATGAGAAACTACATTGGGTTAACACAATACTAAATGCAATTTTTTTGTTTGTTTGTTTTTGACCCAGCCTATGATTTCATCAAACTCCTAGTAAGAAAACTACTTTTTCTGTGAAACTTTTCTGTAGTTTGTATCCTTCAAAGAGTTCAGGGGCACTGAGAGATTAAGATAGTAATGCCCATGCCCTGCTGAATTACAGATTAATCCTTTTTTTTAAAGGATTGATAATTATAGAAGTGATTGCTTTTGTTTCAGGAGATCCATTATCCAAGATAGTTTTAAAAAAAATTGTTATCTGGGCTATTTTTTAACCTTATCTACAAGGGAACTTTTTTAAAAAGCCATTGAAAAACTGAGATTAAAAAAAAAATCCTTTGTCAGAATTAGAAAGGTAATAATCATCTTTACTTGAGATTTGAATATATGGTATATATTTAAGAATAGTAATAGAAAACCATAGATTCTTATCTCTTGTAGTGGACTAGAAATTCTAAAGTTGACTATAGAACAGACATTTTAAAACAATTGTCAAATCCTTTTTTGCATTTACAATCTTATACTTGCCTAAGTGGAAATTCAAAGAGTTAATTTCGCTTTTGTTGGCCTGATAAAAGCATGGTATTTAAGTGATTTATGGATCTTCTAAAATAAAATAAGTGATATTCTCTGAACTGGTTTCTTGGGCAGATTATCTAATTAATATTTATTACTAGATTTGTTCAAGTAGAAAAGCTGGACAAGACTAGAATTTCTATTCTACTGTTTACCTTTCTTGTGTTTGCAATTGTGAGAAAGAAGAATGCTTATAGCATTGGCTTGTTCCTTCTTGAACCCATTTTGTGGACTCACCTACCAAGTCTTCATTTGAAAGAAGGGATTCACTTAAGATAAACTCTTTGAAAATCATAAAGTTGGAGAACTTAGGAAAAAGGGCAATGAATACAGAAGAGAATTTTGTGTAGGAGACAGTACTCTTTTTGGGGAGACTTTCTTGGTTCTACTTGGCATTTCTATTAACCATATTTAGATGCTATGATAGCAAATATCTGTGCTAGGTACTAGGTAGCAAAATTGACTTGTCAGCTGCTCCTCCATAGAGGAATTTGATTTCCTTCAATCCCAATTGAATGATATACATGTTTATTATGCTGTTTTCATTTAATTATTATTAATTTCAGATATCAAGAGGAAAAGGCTGAGGCTCATGTGGCTATTGTTGTTCACATGACTCCAGAATCAGTATTGAAGGATAACAGATATCAGCAGTGGATGAAAAGGTATGAGGTCAAACACAGCTGAGTAGTTTTTGTGTGCTGAGGCTCAAAAACTGTCAAAACTGTAAGAGGTATGAGCAGTAATCTGATCTAACCAGCTCATTTTTTAGATTTGGAAACAGGCCTAGAGAAATTAATAATATATATAGAGAAATGTGTATTTATATATTTTTAATTTGATCCATTTCTATTTATCTTTTTGTGGTGTGGTAGTAATTTGCCCAAGACTTTAAACTAATGTGGCTGGAAAATATACACACGCACACGCACATACACATCCCTTTATGTAAAATATTTTTATATAATGTGAATTTGCCTACACTTAGGTTAAGAGGGGAAGGAGGCAGAAAGAGGGTCAAATGCCTGTGGAAAGATGGAGCCAGCACATGGTTCAAAGGAAGTAGGGACCACAGAGAAAGAATTAAGAGTAGAAGTAACAAGTGGATATTGGGCTCGCCATGTGAGAGGCTGTCCAGAACCAAAAGGAGGAACATGTAGGGGACAGGTACATTGGAGGCTGGCTCAGATACTGGAAGAGATACTGTCCATCAGGAGGGAATCAGGGACACATAGTATTTGAGTACAGTTGGAGGAAAGATGGGCTCAGTTGGGGAGAATGGGGAAAAGATCTCCTTTTTCAGCACTACAAGTCTCAAGTTAAGCTCAGTCCAGCTGTGGTGTTGGTCTCTCTGTGCTTTTGTTGTACTTTAACTTGGAGGTTTGGGCTTGTTTGGTTTTGTAGAGTTTGTTCTTGGTGGCAGAGTAGGAGGCAGTGAGCCAAGGAACCAGAGTAAAGAGAGAGCACACTACTAATTGTATAGTAAAGTTAATATAGATGGTTTTTTTTAAATGCAGATTTCTTTCAGATTTCTTTATGTAGAGTCTGGTTTATGTAATGTGAATTTATGTGAAGTGAGAACTGTCTATGTGGATATATATATATATGTGTATACATATTTTTAAAATATCTTCATTTTCTAATGTTTTACCTTTCCCTTCTTTCTACTCATTTAACTGCCCTTTGTAACAAAGAATGAAGAAAAAAAAATCATTTTGGCAAAATTAGTTATCTGAGTTGATGATATACATAGGAAATCCTCATTATTACATATCTAACAAGTCTCTTGCCTCTGTTTAAAGACCTCCAAAAAAATGAGAATTCTCCAAACCTTTTTATTCTTTTTTTTTTTTGCACATATCAAATTGTTAGTTCCCACCCTTTCCCCCTCTTCCCTGCAGTTGTTAAGCCTAAATTTGCATTTCTGCATCTTGGCTCTATTGTTCCTGCTTGGCCAAACAAAAAAAGTCCAATCCTTCTACATGATAAACATTTAGATAGCTAAAGACACCTTTTCTCTTCTTCAGATTAAATACCTTTAATTCTTTCAACTGCTATTCATATGAAATGAATTCAGTGTCATTCATTATTCTGGTTGCTCTCCTCTGGATGCTTTTCAATTATCCTTTTCTTAAATTAAGGTTTAGTTTGGTATATCAAATGAAGTTTGCTGAAGGCAGAGTACAGAGATGATCACATCAAATTATGTTAGCTTTTTTGGCTGCCAGTTACATTGTAGATTTGTAGTGAGCCTTTAGTCAGTTAAAACCCATACATCTTTTTTAGAACAAATGTTGCTTCCCTTATATTCTTGTGAAATTTTTTTATGTGAAAGACTTCACCCTTATCCCATTGCTGTCATAGATTTCTTCCAATTCTCTAGCCTATTTAAGGTTTTTGTGTATCCTGAATTTTATCCATTGTGTGAACTAAAATTCTCAACATTGTGTCATCAGCAAATTTAATAAGTATGGTCTAAATTATTGTTAAACATAATAATCAATATGGGGCCAAGTATGCATTCCAGGAGTCCTCCGAGGTAGACCTCCTATCTGGTTGACATAGAACTATTTCTGACAGGTGTGAGGTGGTGCCTCAGAATTGTTTTAATTTGCATTTCTCTAATCAGTAGTGATTTAGAGCATTTTTTTCATTTGAGTATAGATAGCTTTCATTTCTTCTTTTGAAAATTTCTTGTTCTTATCCTTTGGCTATTTGTAATTTGGGTAATGGCATATATCTATATATCTCTCTCTCTATATATATATGTATATTTATAAAACTTTGAGAAAAGGAGCCTTTATCAGAGAAACTTCTGTAAAATTTTTTGACAATACAATGTAGTGAGAGAAGTCAATTTTCTTTTATATTAAAACTCATTATTAATTTGTGATCTATCCTTTTCCTCCTGTTTGTAAGACCCCACTCCTGAATTGGAATACCTGATTTTTTTTAAATTCAATAGTATTTTATTTTTCTAATTACATGTAAAGATAGTTTTCTTTTCTTTCTTTTTTTTTTTATTTGTGTAACATATGTATGGGTAATTCTTTAACATTAACCCCTACAAAGCTTTCTGTTACAAATTTTTCCCCCCTACTCCTCACCCCTCCCCTAGATGGCAGGATATCTACTACATGTTAATTATGTTAAAATACTTGACAAATTCAATATATGTATACATATTTCCACACTTAGCATTGTTGTGCAAGAAAAATCGTAAAAGATAGTTTTCAACATTCATTTTGTAAGATTTTGACTTCCAAATTATTTTTTTCCTTCTCTCCCTGATCTCCCCAAGACAGCAAGCAATTTGATAAAGGTTATACAAGAAGAAAACTGACCACAAACGTCTGGATGGAAGTGCCTTCCTTTCCAGATTGCTTTAGGCTTTTGAGTCTCATGATCAAATCATGTTCTGAACAGGAGTAGCTGAAGACTTTTAGTGCACCTCCTCATGAAATGTTTACCAGTCAAGGTTAAGTTTCATTTGTCAGGGAAGTTTCCTGTCAAAAGGTACATACCTAATTTAAGGTGTTTAAGAGTCTTCCTTTGAGTCTTTGCTTACTGAAAGAAACTATTAACTGACCATAAATTGATTATTAATCATCTGGAAACTGTCTGTTGGAGGTTTTATTTGTGACAGTGGTTTCCTGATTATGTTTTTTAATTAGGGCTATTTTTGTTTTGACTTCGAAATTGATTGCTACCCCTGCCTTTTTTACTCTGTTAGAAGCATAGATTCTGTTATAGTACATTATTTTAACTCCGTTTGTATCTTTAATCTATTCTGTTTGGGTGAGCGCAATGTATTCCCATGCATAGCCTTGATTATTGTTTCTTTCTCTCCTTGTTTTCTTCTGTTTATTCTTTTCTTTTGTTTTTTGTTTTTGTTTTGTGCTGAGACAATTGGGGTTAAGTGACCTGCCCAGGGTCACACAGCTAGGAATTATTATGTGTCTGAGGTCATATTTGAATTCAGGTCCTCCTGACTTCAGGGCTGGTGCTGTATCCACTGTGCCACCTAGCTAACCCTATTCTTTTATCTTTTTATCCTGTTTCTCCTGAGAAGTCTAATGTGTTTTTAGCTATTGCCTAGCTTAATCTGCCTTCCTTTTTATTGTCCCTTGCTTCCCCCAAACTGTGTCTGTTATCTCCTCCTATTTCCTTGTTGGGTAATATAGATTTCTATGTCAAAGTCTGTCTTTGAACCAATTCAGATGACAGTGAGATTCAAGCATTGCTTGCCTCTTCTAACCCCATTTGCCCCTCCACCATAAAAACTCTTCCTTGTATTACTCTTTTATGTGAGAAAATTTTACCTTTCTCTTCCCCTTTCTCCTAGAGCATCCTTCTTTCTCATCCCTTAATTATTTTTTGTGAATCATTCTAACATAATTGAATTATTCCTGCCCTCTGTCTATGCAGACTCCTTCTAACTGCCCTAATTATCATAAGCTTCTTAGGAGTTAACCTATATCACCTTCCCATATAGGAATGTAAACAGATTAAATTTATTGCATCTCTTAGGATTAATATTTCATGATTACCTTTTAATGCTTCTTTAATCTTCTGTTTGAACCTTGAAGTCTTCTATTTCATTAAATTTTCATTTTTTTCCCTTAAAGAATTATAATCAGTTTTACAGGGTAGGTTTTTCTTAGTTGTTTCCTAGCTCCATTTTTTCCTAGAAAATCATATTTCATGCCCTCTTTTAATGTAGAAGCTGCTAAATCTTGTATGGTTGTGACTGTGATTCTGCCATAATTGATTTGTTTCTTTCTGGGTACTTGCAGTATTTTCTCCTTTACCTGGGAGCACCAGAATTTGGTTATATTCCTGAGAGTTTTCATTTATGGGATATCTTTCAGGGGCGATCTTTGGATTCTTTCAATTCTTATCTCATACTCTTGTGCTTTTTTTTTTTTTTTGTCATGACTTTCATGTAATCCTACAAATCTTGAATTAATTCTATTTTCCTTATCATTTGTTTTTTCCAATGAGAATTTTCCCATTTTCTTTTAGTTTTTCATTTTTTGGATTTTGTTTTATTATATGTATTTTTTTAATATTAATTTCCCCTTCATTATATTCTTGTATCATTTATTCCTTTTCCCAATTTTTCCTCTACCACCTTTATTTCTTTCTTTAATACTTTCAGGAATTTTTATTAAGTTTGGGTCCAATTAGTATTTTTTTTTTTTGCTTTTTTTGCTGAGGCAGTTGGGGTTAAGTGACTTGTCCAGGGTCACACAGCTAGGAAGTGTCTGAGACTAGATTTGAACTCAGGTCCTCCTGACTTCAGGGCTGGTGCTCTATCCACTGCACTACCTAGCTGCCCCCCTCCCCCAATTAGTATTTTTCTTGGAAGCTTTGGTTATGTCTCTTTTCATGTTGTCTTCTTCTAAATGTGTATTCTGATCTTCCCTGCCACCTGGGTATCTTTTCCTGAACAAATTCTCTTTTTAAATTTTCTTATTTTCCAAACTTACTGCTTTACTTTGAACTTTATGTTAGAGTGTCAGTCATTGTGGGGTGGGGATCCACTGTGCCAGTTTTTATATACCATTTGTTTCTTTATCTAAATTCTACATGATAGAAGAATTATTTTTTTAAAAAAAATCATGAGTATCTAACTTGTAAAATAAATTCATCTGGCTTTTAAAATTATCAGATACTTTAAGGCTTTTTTGTGTTGCTATTTTCAGAGCTAGTTCTGGGGTCTACAAGTTTTTGGTGCTTCCAAGGGATAATATTCTCATAGAGGTGTGGTCACTATTCTGGTCTTTACTCAGCTGCAAGCACTAAACACTTTTCTTGAACTTGGACCTTCTATACCTTCAAGCATTAGTGCTCTTCTCTGGTTTGGAACTGCTGCTACCATTATAGCTATCTTTAAGGTTCACCACTGTTTCTGCTGCCATGTGTGTTCTGGGTTGATCCCCATCCCAATATCATAGACTGGTACAGACCTTCTAAATTGTGTAAGGCTGGAAATGTCTTACTCTGGTCTTTTATTGGTTCTGCTGCTTCAGAACTTGATTTCAGGTGTTACTTTAAAGTCATTTGGAGAGGGATATTGGGAAAGTTTGCCGCATCTCCATCATTTTGGCTCCTTCCCTCCAATTTATTTTCCATGTATGATTCCAGAGTCCTTTATTGAATATACTTTTTATTGTATTGTGTTCCTAAAAGGGTGTATGTCATATTTTTATTTTCTGCATTTTTGTAAAGTTTTTATATCCTAATACATGGTCATTTTTTGAGGAGTTGCCATGTAAAGCTGAAAAGGTATAAACTTCTTTTTATTACCATTCATTTTTTTTCCAGAGATCTATCAAATCTAATTTGTCTAAAGTTTTTTTTTTTAATTTCTTTAATTTTTTATTTATTTTATGATTAGATTTATCTAGGTCTGAGAGGGAAGGATTGAGATCCCCCACTAGCATACTTTTACTATTTCCTCTTGGAATTAATTTACCTTCTCTTTTGAGAATATAAATGCTCTACCATTTGGTACATATTTGATTACTTCATTTTCTATGGTATCTTTTAGCAAAATGTAAGTTTCCTTGATTATCTCTTTTAAGTAGGTTTGTTTTTGCTTTGTCTTTGTACCTTCTCTGGTTCCAAATCAGTTGTAGGATATTCTTAGATAATTCTGCTAAACTCTACCAATAAGAAGCCTTAATATAATTTAGTATAATCTCCTAAATTTAGTTTTCCAAACTTAAGATCATTTCAGTTTTTATATACTATTTGTTTCTTTATATAAATTCTACTTGATAGAAGAATTATTTTTTTAAAAAATCACGAGTGTCTAACTTGTAAAATGAACTCATCTGGCTTTTAAAATTATCAGATACTTTAAAATCGGCAAGAGTACAACTTTCTTTACAATCATCAATGAAATTTTGTATGTAAAATCATCCAATTTTGAGAATTTATTACTAAAACATAATTAAAGCCTGAATTTCTATGCTAGATTTGTTTGAAAGCCAGTCATATATATTTGCATATAGTTCTTTGAGAAAATAGTCTAATCCTGTTGCTTTCTCTGAATTTATTATACCATTTAATTTGAAAACTTTTTACTGTACATCTTTATCTTAATACTTTGCCTAATTTCCCCTGTAGGAGGCTATCATTCTTACATCATAATTGGACCACAAATATAAATTAAAATTACAAGATTATTAATACTTGCATCTTATTTTAGTAATTCAAAGATGTTCCAGTATCAAACTATTGATTAATAGATTTATTATTATACTTACAAAACATGCCCTGATTATAGAAACTGCCTATGAAAAGAAAAGGACAGTGTTAAGACTTTTTCCCTCACAGACACAGATTGACCTGACATATACCAATATGGGGGAAAACTCCCTTAGCTCTGTTTGATTCCAGGTATGAATTATATCTTAAAATATAAGAGAATTTAGAAATACAACAATAACTATGCTGTATCATATGTTTAAAGCATGAAACACAACTTATTAACAGGCAGGTGATATCACTTCAGCCAAATACATTTTCAGATATTTTGCATCAAAAAACAAAAATAAACAAACAAATAAATAAAATGGCTTTTGTCATTTTCTTCTAATTACATTTACAACCCAGTGTGCAATTATATTCACTTCAAGAAAAAAAAAAGTTAACATTTATATAGTGCTTTTTTTGTTCACTTGTTTCACTAGTGTCTGACTCATTTGAAGTTTTCTTGGCAAAGAAACTGGAGTAATTTGCCATTCTTCCTACAGCTCATTTTATAGATGAGGAAACTGAGTAAAACAGGACAAAGTGACTTGCTCAGAGTCACTTAGTTTGTAAGTGTCTGAGGTTATATTTGAGTTCAGGAAAAGAAGCCTTTCTGACTCCAGGTCTCGTGCTCTATCCATTGTGCCACTGAGCTGCCCCTATATAGTACTTAGGATATACCAGTCACTGTATTACTTCACAGTTATATTGATCCTCACAACAAGGAAAATGGGTACCATTATTATTTTCATCTTTTACAGATCAGGAAACTGAGCAAACATAAATAAGATGACTTGCTTGAGAGGTAATAAAATTTTGAGACTCAGGTTTGCTGCAATTTTCCAGTATTTTATTATTGTTCAGAATCTAGCTGAGCTAGAATGAGGGATGGGGCTGAGGAGGAGCTGGGGAAGTCAAAGGGCATCCCTCCTCATTGCCCCCTTTTCAGTTAAATTTTATTCATTTTTGAAATTGCTCCCTGATTTAAACAAGCTCTTTACTTTTTAGGTCAAGGAAGGGTTAATGCAAATCACACATCTTTTTTTTTTTTTCTTCACTGAGATATCTTTCAAACTAACTGCCTTCCTTCATTGCAACAAAACAGTAGATTTATCAATTTTTAAGGAGGAAATAATCTAAATGTTATTTATTCCTAAAACTTTTAGAGTATTTCATTCTTATTTTTCCTTAAAATAAATTTTATACAGTGGTACCCCAGAACTCATTAAAAAAAAACTTCTGTATGTATTAAATTTCTGTTAAATGCCTTACCACATAGGACAAAGAGGTTCCTGGAGAATTACCCAAAGCCCTAGTTTTCTCCTGCAGTCTTAAAATAATTAATGTCCAAACTCTTTAATGATTAATCTCCAGTCTTCTTAATCACCAGCTCTTCAAATCTATTAAGATTTGTTTTTAGCAATTCTACAAACAAGGAAAAAGTTTTCCTTTCTTTGATCATCTGACTTTATTTTTGTAATTCCAGTGTAGCTTGGCTTGAAATAACAGAAAAAAGGTATCTTGCAGGGTTGGGTGTTTTTTTTTTTCCCCCATAATTTAATCTGCTGAAAGGTTGAGATTTAATCCCATTTACTAAGACAACTGCTTTAAGTAGAAACTAATTTTTCCCAGTATACTAAATTTTTTGTCTTTAGCCTTTTAGCAGTTTTTCTGACTGTTTCTTTTTAGAAATCTTTTGAAATAGCAGAGCCTGAAAAAGAATTTCTTTTTTTTTCTTTTACTTTATTTTAATGATTCTTGATATCTCAGTTATTAGCTTTCACTTGCCCAGTTCTCATTTTTACAGAATATTTTCTTGAGTGAGGTTTTGTACCTCTTTGACATTTTAAGAAATTTTTTTTCAGTGTTTCTTTTTCCTCTTTTACTAAAACTCTTGCTCTCATTTCTTTTCCTAATTTTTCTACCACTCTTTTTTGATATTTAAGATGATTTTTTTGTTCTTTTAAAATTTTAGTTCTTTAGCTTGTCTATGAATTTTTGTTTGCTTTGTATCTAATCTGCATGTTTTCCCCTGATATTTTGTTAACAATATTTTCACTTTTTTGTCTTCTGAATTTTTATCTTGAGCTTCCCTGTCACCATATTTTTTTAATGTTCATGTTTTTGTTTTTTTTCTTTTTTTTTTTTTGAGTTGCATGTTTTTTTGTCCATCCTCTTCTGTTCTGCTTTCTCCTAAGGGTGAGGGAAGGAGTGTGATCTCAAGCTTTAGGCTTTTTTTAGTTAGTTCTTGGAGGTCCACATGTTTTCAATGTGATGTGATCTGGGGAGAAATGTGGCCCTACTTTCCTGTTCTGTATTCTGGTCCTAACTCAGGAAGGGCCCTTGTTTTCTCATAATCACAACTCTCTTACAGTGTGACCCATTCACAAGTAGAGTGTGCATGTTTCCTTCAGACTACACTCTGTTCCTGAACAATGCTCTGAAACTAAGTAATGACGAATGGAGTTTCCAAATGGCTCCTGATCCTGGGCCCATGCTAGCACATGGTTCCCCTGTAGTTTTTTTCTATCCACCTGTTTAACCTCCTTACTGTTTCTGAGTGGTTAGTGTATCAGGTATAGTTGCTATTGCTATTGCTACTGCACTGCTACTGCTATTCCTACCACTGCCTTTAAAGTTATTTTAGTGTTTGTGTTAAAATCCTGGCCAATTACCCCCTCAAGAGCCACAAACCTCTTCTTCTGTCCTGCTAAAAGGCCCTGGGCTAGGTTTGGTTCACACTGACCTTTTGTTGCTTATGCTTCATTAGAATTCACTTTGGCACATTTTTTTTTTCATTTTCAATTTTATTCCTCTTTTTCTCTATTCACTGTGCTATCTAGCTATCCCCTGTTATTATTTATTATAATATAATTATAATATAAGGAAATTATTGATTTGTTTCTACTATTTGTTCTTCAACCTGACTGTTCTTTGGTTATTTAGTTTTCAATTAATTTTCATTCCTGAGGCTCTTTATTAGGTATAATTTTACTGCCTTATGGTCAGTAAATGATTTCTGCTTTTCTGCATTTATTTGTGAGGTTTTTATGCTATCAATACATTTTGCATAAAAATCAATTCATTGTTTCTTTTAGCAAAATGTAATTTCCCTATTTATCTCCTTTAATTAGATCGATTTTTGCTTTTTCTGAGATTATGATAGCTATCTCAGCATTTTTAACTTTTGCTGAAGTTTCTACCTTTTCCCTCTTTTTAAATCCATTTGTGTCTTTCTGTTTCAAGTACATTTCTTACAAATAAAATATTGTTTTTTGGTTTCTAATTTGTTCTTTTTTCTTCCATTTTATGGGTAAATTCATTCCATTAACATTCATAGTTATGATTCTAAATGTATATTTCTCTGCATCTAATTCTGTTAGACTTTTCCTTTTCTACCCCTGTACAAGATTATTTTGCTTTTGTCCTGTCCCTTTTTTAGTCTATCTTCCTTTTTAATTCTCCTCTTCTTTTACCCCTTTCCTTTTTCTCTATTCTGTGAAATATATTTTAGTATCCACCTTTATCTATGTAATTGTATCCTTCCCTTCTTTGATCAGGTTGAGAGTAAGATTCAAGTGTTGCTGCCCTACTTCCACTCTCTTTTTTGTTGTATTTGTGTACTGTCAATTCCCCCCATTTATCCTTACCCTTCCCCTTTTCCCAGTGTGTTTATGTCCCCACCCTTTCAATTACTCTGTCATCTTAAACTCCCTTGGATTTCTATTTATGATAAGAGTTTTTTGGGGGAAGTCACATATATCAACAACTCCACATTACAATGTAAATAGTCTACTATCTTTGTTTAGTTTTTTTTACAATTTTTGTTTTTCTTAGAAGATGATCTGCTTACCACTTCTGATCTTTAACAAGAATGCTTTGAAGTCCTTTATTTAATTAAATGTCCTTTTTTTTCTTCTGTAGAATTATACTCAGTTTTGCTGGCCAATTTATCCTTGATTGTAAGCCTAGATTTTTTTATTTTCTGGAATACCATATCCAAGATCGCTCCTATATTGTGATCCTCACAGTAGCTCTTGCTTACTTGAATCCTTTCTGGTTATTTGCTGTATTTTCTTCTTTGCTGTGAAATTTGGTTATACTGTTCCTAGGAGTTTTCATTTTGGAGTTTCTTCTCCAAATCTAGAGATCTAGACATTTTCTTTTATGCTTTCTTGAATTTGATCTCTAGACTCTCCATACACCCCTCCCTGCCTATATTCTAATAAATTCTTAAATGATCTCTTCTCAGTCCAATTCTCTTGTTTTTGCTGTGAGATAACTCACATTTTCTTACATTTCTTCCCCCAGTCTTTTGGCCTCTTTTAAAAAAAAAGACTATGTCTCATGGAATCATTAACTTTTACTTCTACTTTTCAAGGAGTTTTTTTTTTTTCCCCTTGGGTTAGGATTTGTATCTCTTGTTCCAAACTATTAGTTCTCTTTTTTTAATAACTTTCTTCCAGACTTTCTTCTGCCCTCTTACCTCTTTCTGCTATATTCACTGCTCAGGTTGCAGGCCTGCAAACTTTCAGTGCTCCCAAAATGATATGATTTAGCCCAAAATCTGTTTACTCCTCACCTTTTGGCTTGATTTCTACAAATATCTTACTCAGGTTTTGTTTTGTTGGCTTGTCCCTTTAGGGGAATTTTAGTAAATTGCTGTTAGTCTTCTGGGAAGCTCTACAGCTTCAGTGACTGAATTACAAAGCTTCTCTTTGGTATAGTGTGTCTGCCCTGATTATTTCACTGCAAATTTATGCCCCAGACTGTTGGCTAGAATCAAGACCCTGGACTGCTTCAGAGCCATGCAGTACTCCTTGTTTCCAGAACTTGTTCCTTGAAGAGTATATAGCAAGAACTATATTAGGAAACTGGGTAGTATGTGACATAAGTATTCAATGGCATATATTTATGTACTTTGCACTAGTTTAGGGATCCCTTGGGGTTTTTTCCTACCCTTGTACCTAGGATTTCTTTCAGTGAAATATGGTGCTGGATACTGAAATATGGTCCTTTCTTGATCAGACCTCATCTCCAGTACATCCAGACTACTGTTTTCTTAAGCCTCCCTGAACTCTAAAAGATAATTCCCTGTGACTTTTCCCTGAATCACTTCATGAGAATTCATTCTGGTGCATTTTCTAGATCTTTGTAAAATTATTTGGTGAGATAATTCTAATTCTTCACCATCTTGCCAAATCATAATTTTTTTTAAGATAAAGACACTTGAAAGATGGTGAACTGCAGACATCGTTCTCTGTGAGCTCCTCTGATCTTCCCTCAGACTCAGCACAAATTAAGCCTCTGAACTGGTTCTGGAGTGAGGGCTCCCTCAAACACTTGGAGAACAACACATTTCTATTAAAAATTACCTTGGAAGAATTCTGGAGCAGGTCTGTTTCAGACAGGCAGGGGATCAAGCTGCTTGCTGCACTCAGGCACCAGTGTGCAGCCAGGGCGGGGGATCGGGCTTGGGATGGAGCGTGGCTGATTCTAGGCAGCCAGGAAGTCCCTGGGAGACACTTGGGCCACTTTGCTCTGCTTGTGGGCAGGTGCTTTGGCAGACCTGCCTTTGGTAAAGGGTGGATTAAGAGCAGCTGAGAGTGTGGACCTAGTCAGACCAGCCCCGCACCGGAAGTAAACTACACTAGCTGCCCCAGTGCAAATTGAAGCAGCTGCAGGTCTCCTGCTTGAATCAGACCTCAAGCTCTAAAAAATGAGTAAGAAACAGAAGAGAGCTCTCACCATAGACAGCTTTTATGGAGAGAAAGAAGGTCAGACCTCAGATCCTGAAGTTCCTATAGGCAGAGCAACCCCAGAGGAAGCCACAAAGGGAAACATGAGCTGGTCCCCATTTCACAAGGCTTTCCTGGAAGATTGCATAAAGAATCTCAAAAGAGAGTTAGAAGAAAAATAGGGAAATGAATTGAGATCAGTGCAAGAAGGAAATAATGCCCTGAAACAGAGATGTGAAAAAGACACCAATTGACTGAAAAACAAAATTGGTGAAATGGAAAAAGAGAACAACTCACTGAAAAGCAAAATTGGTGAATTGGAAAAAGACAATTCACTGAAAAACAAAATTGGCAAAGTGGAAAAAGACTGCAATGAACAAAAAAATTCAATTGGCCAGTTACAAAAGAAGCTAAAAAAGGTAACAGAAGAAAATAATACTTTAAAAATTAAAATTGAACAAATAGAACTGAATGACTCAATAAGACTTCAAGAATCAGTCAAGTTGAAAGTTTAGGAGAGACAATCTAAGGATTATTGGACTCCCTGAAAGCCACAAGAAAAAAAAAGAACCTAGATGCTATCTTTCAGGAAATCATGAAAGAAAACTGCCCTGATGTTTTAGAATCAGAAGGCAAACTCACCAATGAAAGAATTTACCGATCACCTGAAGGAGACCCCAAAATTAAAACCCCAAGGAATATCGTGACCAAATTTCAGGACTATCACACCAAGGAAAAGATATTGCAAGCAGCTAGAAAGAAAACATTTCAAATACCAAAAACTGTAATTAGAATCACACAAGATCTGTCAGCTTCCACATTAAAGAATCAAAGGGCCTAGAATCAGATATTCTGAAAAGCAAAAGGACTTGGATTACAGCCAAGAATAAGTTATCCAGCTAGAATGAGTATTATCTCCCAGGGAAGAAGATGGTCATTCAATGATACAGGAGAATTTCACCTCTTTCTAATGAAAAGACCAGATCTGAACAAAAAATTTGACCTCCAAACGCAGAACTCAAGAAAAGCATGAAAAGGTAAAAAGGAAAGAACTCTTGAGAACTATATTTCTACTATGGATATCCTTAAAGAATGAGGGTATAATTTGATGTTACTTTGATAATAATGGAAAAGAAATTAGAAGGGATATCATACTGAAAAAAAAGGGGAAACAAGGTAAAATAAAGTTTAAAAAAAGGAGGTAAAATAAGGCAAAATCTCATGAAGAGACATAGAAAATCTAATATAAATAAGGGAAAGAAGGGAGTATGATGAGCATTGTGTAAATCTTACTCTCATTAGATTGGGCTCTAAAAGAGTATATCAGACACAATTGGCTTCAAAGAAAAACTTTTCCCTCCTTATAGGGAAGTAGGAGGGAAAGGAGGAAAAGAAAGGGATGGACTAACAGAAGAGAACATAGAAAAATTAGGGGAAAGGTGTAAAAAAGAGGGAGGGGTTCTAAAGGGACTGTTAGAGGGAGGTGGTCATCAAAAATAAAATAGTGGGGAGGGGGGAAGGGAAAAAGGGGAAAGGGAAGATAAACATAACTTTGGGTAAATAAGATGGCAGGAAATACAGATATCATTATTTTAACTGTGAATGGAATGGGATGAACTCTCCCATAAAACAGTAGTGTGTAGCAGACTGGATTAAAAGCCAGAATCCTACAATACGTTGTTTACAAGAAACACATCTAAAACAAGAGATATATACTGAGTGAAGGTAAAGGGCTGGAGCAGAATCTTTTATGCTTCAGGTGAACAAAAAAAAGCAGGGGTAGCCATCCTTATCTCAGATGAAGTAAAAGCAAAAATAGATTTAATTAAAATAGATAAGGAAGGAAACTATATTTTACTAAAGCGTACCATAGACAATGAAGTGGTATCAATACTAAACATATATGCACCAAGTGAAATACCATCCAAATTCCTAGAGGAGAAACTAACAGAGATGCAAGAAGAAATAGATAGGAAAACTATACTAGTGGGGGATCTCAACCTTGCTCTCTCAGAATTAAATAAATCAAACCACAAAATAAATAAGAAAGAAATTAGAGAGTTAAACAAATTGTTAGAAAAGTTAGGTATTGGGGCAGCTAGGTGGCGCAGTGGATAGAGCACCAGCCCTGAAGTCAGGAGGACCCGAGTTCAAATCTGATCTCAGACACCTAACATTCCCTAACTGTGTGACCCTGGGCAAGTCACTTAACCCCAATTTCCTCAGCCAAAAAAAAAAAAAAAA
>JAJPUD010004659.1:0-25644 GCA_023553655.1 Myrmecobius fasciatus
AACTCCTGATTATTGCTCTGATTTCCTCTTCATTGGTGGAAAGTTCTCCCTTTTCATTTTTGAGACTAACAATTTGATTTTCCTCTTTCCTTTTTCTAATTAAATTAACTAGAGGTTTATCTATTTTGTTGATTTTTCATAAAACCAACTTTTAGTTTTATTTATTAATTCAATAGTTTTTTTACTTTCAATTTTACTAATCTCTCCTTTTATTTTTAGGATTTCAAGTTTGGTATTTGATTGGGGGTTTTTAATTTGTTCTTTCTCTAGCTTTTTTAGTTGCAAGCCCAATTCATTGATTTTCTCTTTTTCTATTTTATGCAAATAAGCATCTAGAGATATAAAATTTCCCCTTATTACCGCTTTGGCTGTATCCCACAAATTTTGGTATGTGGTCTCATTATTGTCATTCTCTTGAATGATATTAGTAATTGTGTCTGTAATTTGCTGTTTCACCCATTCATTCTCCAGAATAAAATTATTTAGTTTCCAATTGGTTTTTGGTCTATTTTCTCCTGACCTTACATTGCATGCGATTTTTATTCCGTCATGATCTGAAAAAAAATGCATTTATTATTTCTGCCTTCCTGCATTTGATTTTGAGGTTTTTGTGTCCTAGCACATGGTCAATTTTTGTATAAGTTCCATGGACTGCTGAGAAAAAAGTAAACTCCTTTCTGTCTCCATTTAATGTCCTCCAAAGATCTATCATACCTAACTTTTCTAACATTTTGTTTACCTCCTTAACTTCTTTCTTATTTATTTTGTGGTTTGATTTATCAAGTTCTGAGAGAGGGAGGTTGAGATCCCCCACTATTATAGTTTTGCTGTCTATTTCTTCTTGCATCTCTCTGAACTTTTCCTCTAGGAATTTCCATGCTATACCACTTGGTGCATATATGTTTAGTATTGATATTGCTTCATCATCTATGGTACCCTTTAGGAAGATATAATTTCCTTCTTTGTCTCTTTTAATTAAGTCTATCTTTGCTTTTACTTGGTCTGAGATCAGGATTGCTACCCCTGCTTTTTTTTGTTCACCTGAAGCATAATAGATTCTGCTCCAGCCTTTTACCTTCACCCTGTATGTATCTCTATGTTTTAGATGTGTTTCTTGTATACAACATATTGTTGGATTCTGGTTTTTAATCCACTCTGCTATCTGCTTCTGCTTTAAGGGAGAGTTCATTCCATTCACATTCACAGTTAAAATAACTAATTCTGTATTTCCTGTCATCTTATTTACCCTAACTTATGCTTTTCTCTTTCTTATCCCCTTTCCCTTCTCCCTACTATTTTGCTTTTGAAAACCACTTCCCTCAAACAATCCTTCCCCTTTAGAGCCCCACCCACCCCCTTTCCCCCCCCTTTCCCTCCAGTTTCCTTATAAGTACTTCTATTGTTCCCTCTGAGCCAAATCTGATGAGATGGAGATTAACCCAATTCTCATTCCCCTCCCTTTTCTCCCCTCAATCATTATAGGTTTTCTTTGCCTCTACATGAGATGTAATTTCCCTTATTTTACCTCCTTTTCCTCTTCTTCCAGTGTTATCCCTTTTCTACCTCTAATTTCTTTTTCAGTTTATCATATCATAAGATTCATAAAATCACAATAAGCATACAATAATAATCATAAAATCACAGTAATCATATGATAATAATCATAAAATCACAGTAATCATATCATAATCATAATGTAATAATCAATTCATAAAATCAACCCTCATTCTATAAGTATCTAAAACATAAATATAGTTCTCAAGAGTTATTTTTTCTTGTTACCTTTTTATGTTTCTCTTGTGTTCTGTGTTTGTAGATCAAATTTTTTGTTCAGTTCTGGTCTTTTCAGTAGAAATAGGTGAAATTCTCCTATATCATTGAAAGACCATCTTCTTCCCTGGAAGATAATGCTCATTCTAGCTGGGTAACTTATTCTTGGCTGTAATCCAAGTTCCTTTGCCCTTCGGAATATCTGATTCCAGGCCCTTCGATCCTTCAAAGTAGAAGCTGCTAGGTCCTGTGTGATCCTAATTGTAGCTCCCCGATATTTAAATTGTTTCTTTCTGGCTTCTTGTAATATCTTTTCCTTGGTATGATAGTTCTGGAATTTAGCCACGATATTTCTGGGGGACTTAATTTTTGGGTTTCTTTCAGGAGGTGATCGGTGGATTGTTTCAAGGAGTATTTTGCCTTCTGGGTGTAAAATATCAGGGCAGTTTTCTTTTATGATTTCCTGGAATATAGTGTCCAGGTTCTTTTTTTCATCATGGCTTTCAGGAAGCCCTATAATCCTTAGATTGTCTCTCCTAGATCTATTTTCCAGGTCAGTTGTTTTTCCTAGGAGATATTTCATGTTTTTCTCTATCTTTTCATTTTTTTTTGTTTTTGTTCAACTGATTCTTGAAGTCTTGATGAGTCATTAATTTCCAATTGTTCGATTCTAATTTTTAATGTCTTATTTTCTTCAGTTACTGTTTTTAGTTCCTTTTGCAATTGACCAATTACATTTTTTTGTTCACTGCATTCTTTTTCCATTTTTTCTATTTTATTTTGCAGTGATCTCATTTTGTTTCCCCATGTTTCTTCTAACTCTCTTTTAAGATTTTTTATGCAATCTTCAAAGAAAGCCTTGTGACATGGAGACCAATTTATGTCTCTCTAGAGAGATTTTTCAAAAAGAAAGAACACACCAGAAAATGGCCATCACACAGCTTTCCCAAATCAATCAATGAATGAGGCCAAAGCTGGCCAGAAGATGTTGTTATTTGTACCTAACTATAATCCTTTATTTGTGTTGATGGTGAGGAGCTGGCAGACATATGTAAAGCTTTTGCATGAAAATTGTCTTATTTTTATGACTTTAATGTAGATGCTCATAAGAGCCCTTCAAGTTTCTATAAATGTGATTGATGAGGAAAACTTATTAGATGGAGTTTGCCAACTTAAGTAGATACAATAAAGAAAGTCTTTCAGAAATAGGCCAGTTAGCCACATTTCACACTTCAAGACTCCTCACTTGGACCAAAGACACCCCTGATAAAAAATGGAATTGACCTCAAAATGCCAACTGATGGCTGAAAATATAGCTTTGCCTTTGTTATAGGGGAATGCCTGCACTGGGTTGAGAATCACACTGAGCAAACTGAAACCAAGGCTACTAAAGAAAGAATGCTCTGGTGATTTCCTCGCCCTACTCCTCTTTCCCATTGGAACTGCAGCAGTGACAATAAATCATGGCCTGGTGAATGGACTACTCTGGGTTTGATTTAAGTGTGCCCTTAGGGACCACAAACTGACACTCAGATGGCATCATTAAAACTCATCCTCCTTAAATCAAAAAGAGTGTTGGGAAAAAAAAAACTCAAGAAGGCTACATCTATTAAAAATTCTAAATTTACACTAATCTGAGTGAGATCATAAATCCATATATGGTTTTGAGTGTGTGTATCTATATGTGTATTTACACACACATCCATATATACAACATGTGATTTTTAATAGCAACTAGGCAGTACTGTGGTAGATAGAGAAGCTGGCCTGGAGTCATCTTTGTGAGTTCAAATCTGGCCTCAGATACTTCCTAGCTGTGTGTCCTTGGAAAAGTCAATTCACCATTTGCCTCATTTTCCTCATCAGTAAAATGAGTCTGGAGAAGGAAATGCAAACCACTTCAGTATCTCTGCCAAGAAAACCCCAAATGGAGTCACAAACAGTTGGATACAGCTGAACAACAGCAATATATTAACTTTTTAAAAATGTTACCAAACTCAACTATTTCTTGTAAACACTGAGATATATGTATTTAGGTTCACAACATCATAGGATTAAAGATTAGAAATTTGGAGTTGGAATAAACTTCAGAAGTCATTCTATCAACATCCTTATTTTACAGATGGAGTTAAGTGATTTTCTCAAGAACACACAGGCAGTAAATGGCAACAACTAGTATCTAAACCCAGGTTTGTGACCCATAAATCCAATGTTCAAGAGCAAGTAGGCCAGTATAACTACAATGTAGAGCGTGTCTAAGGCATAAAGTATTAGAAGACAAGAAAGGGAAAAAGACACCAGGTTACAAAGGGCTTTAACTTTCAAACATTTGTTCAACTGTTTATCAGTAATGTCTAGTACTTTGTGACCCCATTTGGGATTATCTTGGCAGAGATACTGGAATGGTTTGCCATTTCCTTCTCCAGCTTGTTTTACAGATGAGGAAACTGAGGAAGACAGAGTGAAATGACTTGCCCAGGGTCAGGCAGTTTAAACTCAGGGAGAGGCGTCATGAAGATAACAGGGAATGAATATAGGGAATGGCAAGATCCGATTATGCTTTAGGAAAATTGCTTTGGTACTTTTGTGTACAGTCGGGAATGGAGTGTGGGATAGATCTAAGTAAAGAAAACAATTAGCAATGGTTCAGGGACAAGGTGATGAGGACCTGTTTTAGTGGCAGCTGTATGAGCAGAGAGAAGGAGTGCACATTAGAAATGTAGGGAAGGCACAAAGAACAGGACTTGACAACAGACTAGAGGTGTAGGTTAAGAGTTAGGAATCAAGGATGACACAGAGACTGCTAACTTGAATACTTGGGAGGATAGTGCTGGCTTCAGCCATGTAGCCATGGGCTACATCCAGGTGTTGTTTCCTGTCTTCTCCTCAACAGAATGCAAGTTCCTTGAGGGCAGAAATTGTTTTTATCTTTTTTTCTCCTATGCCCTGAGAAGCTCCTTACTCAAGGTAAGCATTTAATAAAGGTTTTTCTCGAATTAAAAAATCGAAGAAATGTGAAGCTTCTCTCCTGGAAGCATGAAGTGATAGCCTTTTCTTTGAAATATGGCCAATTAATGGCATGCTAGCACAGTAGATAGAGCGTGGGGATTAGAGTCAGGAAGATCTGAGTTCAAATCCACCTCAGAAACTTTCCAGCTTTGTGAACTTAAGCAAGTCATGTAATCTCTGTTTGCCACTGGACAAAATGACAAATTACTCCAGTACCTTTGTCAAGAAAACCCAAAGGACAGAGATCCACAGAGTCAGAAAGAACCAGACATGGTGGATATGACTGAACAATAACAAGTCTTTGCATGATTTCCAACATATCATTTCCAATAGTAGATAATTTACTCCTCAGCTTTAAAGAGGCTCTATTAGTATGACATTTCCAATTTCCTTGCCTCAAGAATCATCTTAGTCAAAAGTAGAAAGCCTAGGCCCCTTCTGCATCCCGGTGGCCTTCACAGTCTGGTTTGGTTCACCTAGAGAAGTAAAAGTATTTGTTGTTCAGTTTCATGACCCCATTTTGGGGGATTTCTTTGGCAAAGATACTAGAGTGATTTGCCATTTCCTCCTCCAGCTCAGAAACTGAGGCAAACAGAGTGAAATGATTTGCTGAAGGTCATACACCTAGTACATTTGAGGCTAGATTTAAACTCAGATCTTTCTGAAATCAGCCCCAAGTTCTAGCTACTGCCTAGCTAGCCTTGAGTAAAGGGATGAGAAGTTTTATAAGTTATGTCTCACTTATAGGTAATTTTTACACAGAAACCCATTTTTCTAACACTGATAGAAATCAATTGCTAGTAGATCCCAGACTGAAGTCCTCTATGATTATGTCTACCTCTACCCCATCTAGAGGAATTCACAGTAATTGCCTCTAGCCTACTGGTACTTAGAACAAATAGTTGTCAGATGATTCCATGTGCTCATGTGAAATTTGAGGACTGCTTGTTTGGGCCAGCAATTCATTCATAAGATCTTGTGCATTACCTCAAGCCAGATCTCCCCACTTTTCAGGATAATGTCAGAATACTAGAAGCCCTGAAATGCCTGATTAATTTTCCAGAGTAGAGCTGTCCAATCATAATTACTTACTGACTTTGGTAGTTGACATCTTTGAGGGTAATGGTTTTTGAGGGACAAAGAATTATGTTTGGAGATGTGTATACTAGTTAACCACACCACAATTCTCCTTGTTGGTTTATAGGCATAGATTATGTTTTCCTGAATGGTGTAATATAATAGAAATTAGTTCTTGTGATTTTCCAAGAAAAGAAAAATTTCCTCCTGGTCAAATCAGCATTCTGCTCAATAAGATTTTTCCAGGGGCCTTCTCTGAGTATGGAGGCTCTTCCTAATCACAATATTCTCAGCCAGGCAGGGATATTCCCACGTACACCTGGACAGAATCTGCAAGAAGACACTGGATAATTTGTGTTCCATGGCAAAGAAATACATCTGTCACTGACATTTGACATGATGAATGCATTTGATTTAGGGGTTCCCTAAATCGGGGGAACCAAGTGGAACAGCTTCACAATTATGTAATTATGATACGATATGAAAAAGCAAAGAAATATGGCTAATAAGATAAAAGAGATAATAGAAGAGCATTGTCTCCTGACAATGTTTTTGTGCCTTTTCCCCCATTTACTCATTTATATGGGTGAAAACAATAGATCTGGGGTTTGAAAACTGGGAAGCCCAAATCCCAGCACCATTTTGTAGTTATTAGACAAATTTCAATTAAGTAGTATATAGTTGAACCTTCCAGGATTAAAATTTAGAGGCATTTGGAATACTCACTATAATTCAGAGTTGGATTACTCATGGACACCTCAGGCCCAGTGACTAGGAAGACTGGTCCAAAGACTGGACCAGGAAGGCACTACCTACTTAGCCCGCACTTTGTTCTAAATATTCTGGCCCATGGCGCCGAGGATCTCCTAAAGAGATGGGATGACATCACCAAACCCACAAGGACCTTCAGTTCTCTCCATAACAGAGAAAGTCTTCTTCTATAGGGAAGACAATCACTGGACTGAAGCAAGGACTTCTGTGTTTTCTAAAAGAACACTGGCAAGAAAAAGCCTTTGGCTTATAAGCTAAAAAAGTATCGTGACACTCTTCCTTTTTGGTAAAGGCAGCCAATGATTTTAACTGAAGCAAAAACTGGAGGCTTTTGGAGGCATCCAGCTGCGTAGGAAGCAGCAGAACTTCCAACTGAGACTCTGTATGGATAAGAAGGGGCTGGGAGAGCAATATCCAGCAGAGCACCCAGCAGAAACGATACCTCAGTTATCTGAGCAGTGTCTAGCTGAGCAAAATCTGGGGTAGACATGTATGACTGAGGAGCATCGTTAGGTAGAGAAAACAATACCAGCAGGGAGAAGACCTGACAAAAATTGCAAAATGACCCCCTGGAAAACATCACTGACCTTGCAGCATAGAAACGATGACTTGCCTTCCATACACACAGACTGGTCCCTTGTTTTCCTCTCCACGTGTGTGCCTTAGCCACATATATTCTACACATGTGTGGAGCTCCAAAACTTAGCTCAGTACCTGGGATGTGTGCTTAATACATTCTTAACACCTAACTTCATGTATGTTCCCTATATGTGTTCACTCTTACACTGAATGTTGTGTGTATTTGCGGGAGACCATGTCCCAGGTTTAGAGAGAAATGTTTTGTTGCTACTTTTTGTTTCTATACCTTTGCTTTGAACCAAATGTGTCTTCTCACTAACTATTAAATATATTGGTAAGAGCTTGTGAACCATCATTTTAGGGGAGGCAGACTCAGAGGATACCTTGAATCTAATATCTGAAGGACCTGTCTAATGATATGGGGCGGGGATAGGGAGAGGGATGTTGTTAGGTGCTAAAATGAACACAATTAAAATATCTACCAAATTACTTGGGGCAGCTTGGTCATGGAGTGATTACTAGGCCTACAGTCAGAAAGACTCATCTTCCTGAATTCAAATCTGACTTCAAATCCTTAGGAGCTGTTTGATTCTGGTAATCTTCCAGGTACTCCATCCCCCAAGCATTTTACATTTTCCCACACACTCTCTCATCACATGCCATCTCTTACCTCTAGGACTTTACGATGGCTATATTGTGTGTAGACTTCTAAGTTTCCACATGCAGTAGAATATAAGCTCCTCAGAGGCAGAGATCCTTGGGTTGAGGCCCCCAGCTCTAATCTATCCTGGCTATATGTCCCTGGGCAAATAACAATCTCTTCATGCTACAGGTCAACTTTCCTTAGCAAAGGAAATTCTTTACTAGGAGCTCTTTAGACCAATGATATCACAAATCTGGTTCATATTTCCTATCCCCTTTCCCTATACCCAATGTCTAACACATAGTAGCCATTTAATATATGAGTTCACTTGAATTCAGGGTTAGATGGAGGAAGAACAGGAATTTGTCCACGAAGCTATTTGGGTGGTAAGCATGCTCTGCCCATAGATGGGCCTGCCTTCTCTGAGCATCTCTGCCATTTCTTAATTTTGCATCTCTAAGGCAATTATATAATTGGGTATATTTAATTTACACACACACGCACACACTCACACATATATACCCTATCCTTTTATACCCTATCCTTTTATAAGCTCCATGGAGATAGACGCCTTTTCAAACTTTGCATCCTCCCCCCTCCAGGATCTTAAATAGAGTTTAATAAATGTTTCCCAAATCAAATTACCAAACCACATAATAATCAGACCCAGGACCAGAATCATGTCTCCTAAGCCCCAGTGCAATTTTTCTATCACATCCCAAACAACATCTTGAATGCCCCTAAAATGAAGTATTCATTGGTGTGTTGCTCAGAGTCACTGGGCTGTGGGGGAAAGGGTATTGTAGAATGGTCATTTAGAAGCTAAGGGGAGCAAATCCCAAGATCATTTTGCATAGGAAGACTGGAATCATCCAAAATAATAGTCAATGACATGGAAGTACAAGAAGAAAGGACAATCATTAACAGATGATCTGAGGAATAAAAAGGTGTAAGTCCAACCAAAATGTTTCCAGAGCAGAGGGAAGTACCAGCTTACAGTGAATGCACCAACACTGTGAAACTGGAATAGTAAATGATTTTACTCATCACCTTGATTTGCTCAAGCTCTCTTGCTATCCAGAAGAGGCTAGAAAGACCTGGCAATCAATCAGATAAAACTGAGCATTTCTTAAGCTGGGTATATTGGAAGTTTTTTTTTTTTTCTTGCAGTATGTGGGCATCAGAAGTTCTTTGCAGTATTGACATACTGAATATAGAATTTCCCCTCCTATGCCAGATAACTAACTCAGACTGATTCATATCAACTCCCAGTTCTGAAAAACAACCCAACCTAGTAATGACCTGACCACTATGCAATTACACCCCTCTGTGATTTTTTTGTCTTTATAACCCCTACTGCCTCTGCCCACCTTGAGCTCAGTTCTAACTGTGCTCCCATGAATACATGTACTTCTGCTTAGGAGGAATAAAGCCACAGATAGATCCTAACTGTTTTGTCCTTCTTACACTGAACTCTTTAAAAAAAAGGTTGACAACCCATACCAGCCCTCTTCTCCCCCCAAGAATGTTGGGGAAATGAGTGAAAGAACATTCTCTGTATTGAATGGCTTTTTCTTTTGTCCACTACTATTTTTGCCCCAGAAAACAATTCATGTGGATTTCTAAGGGATTTGATACAGCATGACTAATAATATAGATAGAAAAAAAAGTATTGTGGTTGTGAAGCAGGCCAGAAGGCAAGTATAGTGACTGGGTCTTTTTTACCAATCAGTGACTCAACCACAGTAGGGTCGTTCCCAGGGTCCTGGACAGCTTGTGTAATAGAATTTGTTTTCAATGTTTTTGGAGTCTTCCCCTCCTTCAGATTCATGAAAATCAATCCAACTCCCTCACAACTATGTTGCCTCCAGCTCATATTTCCTCTGTCTACATATGACCTAATTTTCTCAGCTTTGTTCTCTTCAGTGTCATTTCTAATCATTTTAAGTATTCAGAGAAGCCGCTATGGGATAAAGAGTTTGCCTTGGAGTTGGCAACCTTTGGGTTCAACCTTTTCTTCTGAGACATACTTGTTATGTTTTCTTGGGCAAAGTTACCTAGACTCATACATTCTAGAAAGTTCTCTAAGACCATGAATGGTAGAGATGGTGGAAACTTACACTGGAAGGAGTTTCTTCACTTAAGAGCTTTCTATACCAGTGAATCTCTTCTAAGTGCATCTGAAACTGTGATGTTAAGAGTCCAAATTTGGTGACTCCACTGTTCTTGACTATGAGAAGAATTTGTTATAAAATGATAACATGTGTCCATTAGTTTATGTATATCCTGGACTGGCACTACAAAATCACAGTATGTTGAGCCAAATTTGAAAAGCGAGTGAGCTAAATTGTATAAATCACAAAATTCTCTTAGTGACTTCAAAAGTCCCTGAAATCAAGGGCTAAACTTTTAACAGCAATATGTTAACAACAATTTTGTATGACTACAAGCTATAACATGTTGCAGTGGCAACGGAGTTGGCAAGAGAGAGATACATGATAGGTGAGAACGAGCTTTAATCTTTTGCAAATAGGAACTCAGGAAGGAAAAACAGGGTAAGCAATGTCATCAAAGAAACATATGAGGGGAAAAAGGAACTGGCCATGGGGTTGAGAAAGAGCAAAGGATTAACAAAAAATAAATCTATGAGTACTCTCATGACATCAAGAGAAAGTAAGGAGGACCACCAGCAGGGTGGATGGACCCCTTGTAGCAAATTTATGAGAGGATATAGCCAAAAGCAGCATAAGATGGGCAAGAATGGATGAATTGTAAACTCCATCTTTGGAAGTAACATCTATATTGATGAAATCATAGAGTCCCTAGATTATTGGCATATGATCCAAAAATAACACCTCAAAGACTCCAACTACAGAAGTTAGATTGAGAAGGAAATCTCACTCTGACGCTAACATATAAATGGGGAGAGCCTACATCCCAAAGTACGCAAGTCATATGGCAAATTATTACTTACAATATCCCCAACAAATGACACAGGAAATCATGTCAGCACTTTTTCCAGAATGAAAATTACAACAGGGAATTAACTTTCTGAAGAATTTTACTCAATTCATTTAATCAAAGTGAATCTGTGTTTCCATGGCCCTACTAATCCCATTATCTTGATTGATTGAATGGGAAGATTTAGAACAAGCAACTCTGACTGTCCACCAACTGGCTCTTTTGGCACTATGTAAAATATAATCAATGGGACATAAAGTTTCAAACTGACTTCCTATGCCACTCTATATCCTAGTGACTTATATAGCCTTTCAGACAGGGACTGGGGTGATGTTCCAAAATAGCTCTTTCATGCTATTGACTCGGCTTCCTTCAAGGCTTAGTTCAAATTCTACCTTCTTCATGAGGTCTTTTTGTCACTGTTTTCCCTCTATTGCCTTCCCTCTAAGATGCACTATGGTAACTAGGCCCCCTAGTACATAGAACATTGGACTTGGAGTCAAGAAGACCAGAAGGTAAATCCAGTCTCAGACATACCTTGGAAAAGTCACTTACGCTCTATCTGCCTCAGTTTCCTCACCTGTAAAATGTGAATTTTAATAGTACCTATATCCCATGGTTGTAAGGATCAAATGAGATATTTGTAAAGCATTCTGCAAAACGTGAAGCTCTCTATAAATATCATCATGATCATCATCATTATTATATATATATATATAATTGTTTGCATGTTACCTAAAATAAAGCATTAGAATGTGAGCTCCTTGAAGGCGGGGATCATATATCTAACTTTCTTTGTATCCCCTAAGATTTAGCACAGTGCTGGCATATATTAGGTACTTAATAAATGCCTTTTTGCTAACTGATTATAATACGACAAGAGCTATACTATTATTTCTAGGAAAAAAGAATCTGCTTCAGCTACCTTAAAAACAAGCAGCACCTCATTAGTGTCCCCATCAAACCCAATGTTTTCTCATTCCATTAGTTCTAGCATTTTACTTTCTTTTGATCATAGCAACTGAGAGGTTCAGTCTGTCCCAAGTCTTTAATGTAAAAAGACCTGGGGAACAAGGTGCCTTTGTGAAACCCTGCAGAGAGGCCAGAGATTTTTTTTTGTCTCTGCTACAGATGCTGTTTTTGTGGTCATTTTTGCTACTTGGTTCCAGAATTATTGGACTGACACAACTGAGGCTTTGGGAGTGTTTCTCACTTATAACTAAGGCCACTTAGAGTCAGAAGGCTCAATTTTTTCTATGGCCCCAGGAAAGATATTGTTTGTGTGGCATAAACCTCATTTTATAGGTGAGACAACAGACTAGAAACAGTTTGGCCAAGGTCAGAATGACTTGTTTTTTTTTTTTAATATTAAAAAACCTAACCATCTGAGAAATAAGTGCAGGCCAGGCCTTATGGTATTCTGGGTAAAGTATTCCTGTGTCAAAAGCCTCATGTACTAGTCCCAAGCTTGGTCACTTACTACCTGGGCTATTTAGTCAAGCATGTAACAGTAGTATTTGATCAAGGCGTATAGCTTTCTTAGTTTCTTCATCTGTAAAATGGACTTAAAAATCCCCACCCTGGCAATGTATTCCATAGAACTATTGCTAGGGACCAAGGAGATACAGGGTATTGAGGGAATTTAGAAGCATCTAATCCCATTGCATTATTTTTATAGAGGAAGAAACTGAGATACGGAGGGATGAAATGACTTCCTAGGCATCTCCATACTATGTCACTTCCCATAATAACCTTGAACCCTATTCCTGGGATATCAGTCTCTGAAAAGTGAGTGTTCTCTTTATTCTACCATGTCTCCCAACTAATTCTTAGCCATCTCTACACCATGATGTCACCCATGTCCATCCTCTTTTTCTACTGTCCTTCATGTGTCATCTTCCCCTGTTCAAAAGGATGTAAGCAAGATACTTGAGGGGAGGGATTATTTTGCCTGCTTGTAGATATAGCCTCAGCACTTAGCATAGTGTTTGGCATATCTACTTTACAAATATTAACCTGAGGTCCAGAGAATTCATGACATAGCCAAGATCCAGTCCTAAAACAAAACAAAAGATAACTCCCTTGATCTTGCCATTTCTCAAATCAATTAGTCTCTGCCTTCCTTCCTTTTTTGATGCCAGATATTGCTCTCCTAGAAGGAAGAGTCTTTGTCTCATTTGCCACTCAGTCCTTGATCCCTCATAATTAGAATTCTCATCTCCGGATGCTACTGAAACTACTCCCTCAAAAGTCATAAATGACCTCAATTGTCAAACCTGACAATGTTCTCTCCATCCTCATCCTTCTGGATCTTTCTGTATCTTTAATGCTGTTGAACACCCCTTAACTTTAAACACTGCACTTCCCTGGCTCTGCTTTCATGGATTCAATTATCACCTCTTTACTTATGACCCTCAATCAATATAGCCCCCCTCAATTTGTTCACCAAATTTCAATTTCATACATCCTGCTTCTCCATATGTACATCCCACTGTTTAAACCAAACTTTACATATCTAAAACTGAACCCATCATCTTCTTCCTGCCCCCAATCTGGCTATTCTTCAAACTTCTTTACTGTTGTTAATAGCACTACCATCCTATACTCCCAGGTGCTCAGAAGTGAAAACTAGGAGTAACCTTTGACTCCTATTTCTCTTACATCTCATTCATTCAGAGCTAAATCCTGTTATTTCTATTGCAACATTTCTAGCATCTATTCCCACTTTAATTCAGGTCTTGATCACCTTTAAAATCAAAACCATCCTAACAATGTCATGGATGAGTTCTTCCCTTCTAATCTATCCCCTCAACGAACCAACAATTCTTAATACATTTACAAAAATGATTGCTCCTACAAGTTTGGCCATATCATTCCCCTTCTCAAATGCTTTCAGGAATATCCTATGGACTTTAGAACAAACTTCTTTGCCTGATGTTTTAAAGTCCCCTGCTATCTGGCTCCAGCTCATCTTTTTCAGACTCATTTCAAAATTACCCCTTTTCATGAGACTGTTCTTAAAGAGCAGGGATTACAACATTCTGCTTTTGTGTCCTCAGCACCGAGTATGTGGGAGGCATATGGTAGGCATCTAAGAAATGCTTACTGATTGAGCCTCAAGGTGTACATTTTCATTCAATTAGAATACCAGCTATTCTCTGAACTCATCCTACTGGTTAGCCCTCTATGTACATACTTGGACCATCTCTCATGACTGAAATGCCCTCCTTCTTCATCTATACTTTTATCTACTGTCAAGGCTCAGATCTGAACATTTGGAGTATTCTTCCATAATTTTTTATAGCTTATAATTCTTCTTTTGAGAATTGTTTGCTTATATCCTTTTACTACTTGTCTTTTGTTGAATGATTTTTGGTCTTATAAGTTTCCATCAACTGTCTATATAGCTTGGATAGCAAACCTTTAGTGGATCTATTTAATACAAACATGTACTGCTTCCTTTCTTATCCTAGATATTTCAGTTTTGTTTATGCAACAGCTTTTCAATTTCAATTAAACACAATCACATATTTGAGCTATCCTTCATTTACTGAAGAATTTAGCAGTATAATCAAACATCTTATACCCTTGAAAAATAAATTAGTAAGAAAGAATGCTTTGAGATAAAGTTCGGCGAAAACTTGAAAAGTCTGACAGAAATTAGGCTTGGACCATCACTTTACAACACATTCTTTATGAATGTTACCTACTACTAAAGATCATGTCATTGAAAAAATAGAGAAGAAAAAGATCATTTACCTTTCACAACTATGGGTAGGAGATACATTCTTAACCACACTGAGGGATAAAGGCAATTACAAATGATAAAATACTAAATTTTGATTACATGAAAAATAAAAACTTTTTTACTAACAAAACTAATGTGCTAGATAAGAACTGATTGAATGGGGAAAAATCTTTCTATCAAATATCTCTGATAAGGATTTCATATCTAGGATAGATATATATAAAGTGTATATACAGATGTACAGAATAAAAAATCCTTTCCCAATAGGTAAGTGATCAAAGGACATCAATAAGCAGTACCCAAAAGAAAAATAGCAAACTATTAACAGCCATAAGAAAGAATACTCTTCATCACTACTAATAAGAAATATTCAAATCAAAACAAGGCTGAAGTTTCACCACAGCCTGGAAAATGGCAATTTATGGCAAAAGATGGGAAGATTCCATGCTGGATGATCTAAGAGGGACACTAAAATTGTTGGTAGAGCTGTGAATCACTATGATGATTTTGGAAAGCAATTCGTAATGGACATATAAAATACGTGGGTGAAGTATGGACATTTTTGACCATCCCCTTTGACCTATAAATTCCTATGACTAAGCTTATATCCCAAAGACATTATTGAGGAAAAAGTCCCCATGTACACCAAAATATTTAAAGCAGCATTTTTTGTGATAGCAAAGAATTAAAAACAAAGTAGATATCCATCAACTGGAGAATGACTGAAGAAATTATGATATATGAATGAAATGGAATGTGATCTGTACAGTAAGAAGCAATGAATGGGATGAATATAGAAATGCATAGCAATATCTACATGAACTGATGCAAACTGAACTAAGTGTAGCCAAGAAAACAAAACACACAATGACAATAACAATGTGAATGAGGGCAAAAGTACATATACATAAAAAAACTAAAGGGAATGTTGTAAAATTAAAAGGAGATATGAGAAGACATTCTTATTCTAGCTTAATGCAGAAGTGGGAGAGTCACAAGTTTTGCACATTACACATATTCTCAGATTTTTTGATGTATTAATCACCTCTGGTGATGTTTTTCCTTTTCTTTCCCTTTTTCATCTTCAAAAAAATACTATGTTTTTATGGGATGGTTCTCTGGGAGGGATTCGGTGGACAATACTTTGGGAAATATTGGTTAAAACAAACGATAACCATAAAAACTTTAATTAGAACAAAAAGGATTAATTAAAAAAACACTCCTTCCTCAAAGCTGTGCAAGTTAGATGATTTAATTCTCTTCTGTATTTTTATGGTATAATCTTTATTCAGGATACAAATACATTTTGAATTTACTGGAGAATATTTCTCAAGCTAATTAAAATGTTCTTTATTTCTTTAAAGAACATTTGAAATAAAATATAAAGAAATATCAAATGTACTTCCACTGACTCACAAATATTTTATTTATTTTGCAGCTATTTTGAATGAGATTTCCTTATTGTTGTCTCTTTTTGTTATGTTATTATGTAGGATATGTATAATTTGTTTTATATAAAATATATTATATAGAAATGTAGTTTATTTCTGTGGATGTATTTTATAGTCTGCAATTTGTCTGAAGCCCTAAATTGTCTCAATTATAACCTTCTTCTAAGCCTCATTTTGTGTTTTTGAGTTTTCTAGTATTTCTCATTAGAAAGTTCTTTCCTACTTAAAATATGTTTTAGGTTTTATCCAGTTCTAATTTACTTTATTTTATTATTTGCTATTCTTCCTTTTATAGTCAGTTCCATAGATTAACTTTTCTTTTTAATAACCACCAACAAATGGTTTTCATGATCAATGTTTTACAGAGATCTAGAAATGTTATTCCTCGTTCATTCTTTTTATTCCCATTTTCCCCTTAATATTATATTTCTTTGGTTCTTTCAAATAAATTTTCTTCCTGTAATTATAACATAGCTCTTTAGTATAGCATGAAACCTCTAAACTAATTTTTGCAGGACTATTATTCTTGTTATACTGGCACAGCCTGGCCATGAGTGTTGATTATTCCTCTAGCTATTTATGTTATTCTTTCTTTTTTCTCAAATATTTTATTTTTCCCAATTACATGTAAAAAATTAACATTCATCTTTTAAAATTCTGAATTGTAAATTCTTTCCTTCTGTCCTTTCCCTCATCCCTCATTGAAATAGCAAACAATTTCAAATAGTTTATACATGTATAGTCAAGTAAAACATATTTCTATACTAATCATGTTATGAAAGCAAATATAGACCAAAAAATGCAAGAAAAATGAAGTGTTTTTTTAAAAGTATGCCTCAATATGAATTCAGACTCCCTAAGTTCTTTCTCTGAAGGTAGAAAGCATTTTTCATTATAAGTCCTTTGGAATTGTTTTGGATTATAGTTTTGCTGAGAATAGCTGAGTCATTTACAGTTGATCACTATATACTATTGTTCCTACTAGTTCTAATAACTTCACTTTGCATAAGTTCACATGAGTCTAAGTTTTTTTGTGAAATCATCCCCTTGATCATTTCTTATAGCACAATAGTATTTCTTCACAACCATATACCACAACTTGTTCAATCTTTAAAAAAAATATCTTTAGGATACAGACTCAGTGATGCTATTGCTGGGTTAAAGTAATCTTTATTTCTTTAAGGAGCAATGAGTAATTCAATCCATAGAAATATTGAATGTAGATTGACTCTTTAGTATTTCTTACATTTTATAATTGTTTGCAATGGTTCTTCTTTTTCTATTATCATCTCTTTAATTGTGTATTGCACAATGTACAAGCAATGCAGTTGTTTTTTATGGATTCACTTCATAGTCTTCAACTTCTCTCAAGTCTTTGTGTCAAATAATTTCTTTGGTGATTTCCTAAGATTCTGCCTATATATCATCACCCTATCACCAAATGGGGATCATTTTATCTTGTCTTTGCTTATTTTTTTACCTTTCATGTTTAACCTTGTCTTACTAAAAATTTTAACATTTCTACCTTTATATGAAAGAATAGTAGAGAAATGAAGCATTCTTGTTTTACTTCCACCATATACCATATATTGTTAATTGTATCACCTGAAATTTTCATTCTTCTGAGACTGTGATAATAATAATTACTATAATTTACTAAACAATAAACAAAGTACTTTACACATAATATCTTAGTATAATCTCATGTTAGTCCTTTGAGATAACTTTATCCCCATGGGATAGGAAATAAGGTCAAAGTAGTTAAATGAGATCACACAGTTTATAAGTGTGTGTGTGTGTGTGTATACAAAGATATGCGTAGACACACACACATATATATACATATATAGAGAGTGTGCCCCATATACCAATATGAAAAATTACTTGAATTTTTAAAAATTGGGTTTTTGAGGCAAAGAATAACTTAAGATCAATGAAAGGGCTATGAAGAAGCACAATTGTTTAACTCTTACAAAACTGACTGTTAATCACTCGATGTAATTCTCAGATTCAAACTCAAAAACCAAAACCCACCTCGGATCTACTTGTCTAAAACCTCCCAGGAATGACCAGGCCAGAGGCCTGAAAGAGAATCAAGTGAGATAAGAAACGTGCAGGGTACATTTCACACATCCCAAGGGTTGGACTTTCCTTTTCCTGAGTTTTCAGGGGCCTGAAAAGAAAGGAAGAAGGCAGCTCTTAAATTGTAAGCTAGGGCTTTTTCACAGACAGCTGGAAGGAGAAAGGCACATTGCATGACTACCTTGGTAACTAAGAGAAAATTGAGCTAGGGGCTATGCAGCTATCTGGAGCCCCAAAGCTGACTATAGGAAGTAGAGGCAGAAGAGGGAAGGCGGTTACAGAGAGAGCTGTCTACTAAGGGGGGGGAAGGGCTGGGTAGAGCTAGTAGCTGCCATTATCGTGAGATAAACCAAACCAAACACCATTTCTTCCTTTCCCTCTTCCCTCCCTACTACCTGTTAAGCAAATATCTGCTAGTTTTTAGCTTATTTGTCCCTTTCTGCTCTTTCTCCCTGTCTGGGCCCCGCCCCACCCCCATCCCTGAGAGAAGGGATAGAGAAGGGACCCAATTTACATGTCGTTTTTCCTTTGAGCAGCTTTTATTTTACTGTTTTGGGGGGTTGCCGTGGTATCCGATTCAGTGGCGTTATCATCAAGAGCGAAGTGTTCACTCCATGAACTTGGTGGGAAGTCATGATGGTGAGAAACCAAGCCCGGATGAGCAACGGGGCCTCCACGTCTTAGACAAAAACGGGGACCTGGGGGGTTGTTTTTTAATTGCAGATAACTTGTGGGTACATTCTCAGTTATCCCGCTCCAGGTGGCCAAGCTGAGGCCAAATACTTACCGCCTGAGGCAAAAAGGAGAGGGTGAGAAGGCGCGAGGACGGAGGGCAGGTCATGGACGGGGAGCTGGAGCACCATCTGGCGGCCTAACCATGCACTACACCCCACCTGCTTAAGGCATTTACCGATCACGTGACGGTCCGCAGCTGGGCGTCAGAGCATCAGGAGTAAGTGCACTCCCAACACTCGCCACACAAACATAGCAACCAATCCATCGGGAAGGCTTGCCTGAGATTTTACAATTTTGATTTTCCTTCTCTCGTTATTTTTGTTTCCTTTTAAACCTTAGAGGCATGAAAATGCTAAGCACATTCACCCTGCATTTTTTTTTGGAGGAGGGGGGTGTCTTGAGGCAAAACTTCTGCAGAAGGACCCCTCCAATATTGATCTAGGCAGGCCACTCTGATTTCACAGGTCTTAGGGACTTCTGCCCTTATATACAGAGGCTGTGTGACTCATTGGAATAAGATTTAGAGTTGTAAGGGCCTTTTAGGGTAGTAAGGTCCAACTACTTTATTTTGCAGGTGGGGAGTTCCAGAGAAGTGAAATAATTTGCTTAAGTTAACACAGGGAGGATTAATAGACATAATAGTTGCAATCAAGTCATGTGACTCCAAAGTCAGCATTTTGCCCACCTTCTACCAGTAGTTCTCAGGAACTCACCCAGATTCACAAAGCTGCTTACATATCACAGAATTTGAACTAGGGTCCTCCCGGTGCCAACACTAACATTTTATCCATAACGTCCTGCTACCTGTGCTACCTATCTTTTATAAAAAAAAGAACATACCTTAATTTCTGTTAATTTATGAACCTGGCCTTAATTCATTTCGAGATGGCTCTGAGACATGAGAGAATGAAGATTATTTAAATTTTACATCAACTTTTAAAAATGCTACCTTTTGTAGTTAAGGTCCCTGCATATTGCAAATATGTCTTACAGTGGATGTGATCTCACCAATGTTAATATGCCTTACACTGATGTAGATTCCAACTTATCCTTCCTTATCTACCCTGTGAGACTCCCATTCATGAAAATATGTAAATATGATTAAAATGACTGTACATGTATAAACTATGTCATATTGCTTGCTGTCTTGAGGGACAGAGGGAGGAGAAAAAATCTGGAACTCAAGATATTACAAAAATGAATGCTGAAAACTATATTTAACTGTAATTAGAAAAATAAAATACGATTCAGAAAAAAAGAACTCCTGACATAGAGTTTGTTCAATGTAGAATGTCAGTCAGTTTTCCTGGCCTGCCACCTGAATATATCTCTACAAATGATGATTTTTAGTATATCATTAATTAATTTGATAGTTCATAACATATGATAGATTGATGTATAAAAAATAAAAACATCTCTAAGATTAAAAAGACTTCCATTCATGGTCTTTCACAAGTTCATCACAGGTGGTTCACCCAATATTCTTGCCATCCTTTTGGTTTTCTTGTGATATTGTTTGGATGCCTATGACACTCACTAGCTATACTCTGGATATTCATTATTCCTTTTTGCTACATGATTGGCCTACCTTCTTTTTTACTCCTATCTACTATGACATTTTCATAGTTCTTTATTTGTGATATGTTGCAGTCTTCTCACACCACCAAATATTATTGAAGACACCACCTTTTCAAAGTTTCTAGCCAATCTAGACATGACTTTTACTCATCCCCTAATCACTCTCAATCTCAACACATCATTAGAAACTGTTCTCTTAATCCTTCCAGTGTCCAAATACCATCTCAACATCTGCACAAACCAGCTGCTTCTAGCCAATTTTCTTTTCCTTGGTTCAGATGCTTTTCACAAAAGCAAGTATTTGTTTTCTTATCTTCTTAAAAATCAACAATGACCTTGTGACATCAATATGTGATCTAAAAAGTAAATGAATAGCAGTTATGGTTTTGGGTCCATTCCCATTCATGCCCAGAGGCTTAAGGCTGTCCCTGACTTTGGATGCCTATGGGACCCAAGAATTTGCAATTGCATCATATGAGATGACTCCAAAGAATGCCTGGAAAATGTGTACAATAAGTTTCGTCTCTGGAGCTCCCAGTGGCCCTTGGCTCCTCATAAAAAGCCTCCAGGACAATTAGCATCTCTATTGGCTGTAGCTTCAGAGGGGCCGTTTATATCAGGCAGGGGCAAACCAGAAGAGCTCATCCTGCTGTTAGCCACCTGCTCCAGCCTGACCTGGTCTGCTCCTGCTGTCACTCCAAAGCCAGAAATACCTACTCTCTTGGAACAATAAAGATGAAATCCTCTGCAAGCGGCAAACGAGAAATCGAACAATCTACTCCTCTGTACAAACATGAGGGAGGGAAATGAGCATTAGCTAGCAATATGGTGGTTGACAATCTTCAGTAATTCATCAAAGGCAGACTTATGTCTGTATTAGATGTGCACGTACCCCCTAGATTTTATATAATAATCATATTGAAAACCAGGTAGAGACCTCAGTGGCAAGAATGAGAATGACCTTCAACTCTGATCTTGATTTAATTTTGTTCTCAGAGCTGAGAAGATGGAACAAAGCCACATCTCACCAACTCAGACTAAAGGATATGAAGTCAGGCTGATAGGGACAAAGCTGAATTATGGAATTTTTTTCAATAAAATGCGCTTTCAAGTTAGTAGCTCAGTGTGGTCTAGTGGATAAAGGGCAGATGTGGGAATCAAAATACTTAGGCTGAAGTCCTTTCCCTAAAACACACTGGCTATGTGATCATGGACAAGACACTTAACTATTCAGTGTCCCAGGCAACTCTCTAAAATTACAAATTGGAATAAAGTTGCCAAATACATTTGGCTGGAGTTTGTACACCAGGAGTCTCCCCATTCTGATCCTCAGGACAAAATAAACACCACTCCAAAACAAATTTTCAAGAAATAGTATCTCAAACTGATACCTCTATTCTGTAAAGGCAATTGCAATTCTTAATAAGACCTATCTGTAACAATTTTCTATTTGCAGACAAAATAATCAAGGAGATAAAGAACTTTAAAACAGCTACTAAGTAGCTTAAACATTCCCACTTTCAGTCTTTAAAAAAAGCCATTCATTCTGTAAGAAATGACCAACAGGAGGATTTCAGAGAGGATTGGAGAGACTTGCATGAACTGATGCTGAGTGAAATCAGCAGAACCAGGAGAACATTATACACAGCAACAAGACTATACGATGATCAATTTTGATGGACATGGTTCTCTTCAACAATGATGTGATTCAAACCAGTTGTGCTGCGATGAAGATAGTCATATACATCCAGAGAGAGGCCTGTGGGAACTGAGAGTGAACCACAACACAGCATTTTAACGCTTTCTGTGAATATTTCCATGCATTCTGTTTTCCTTCTTAGGTTGTTTTTTTTTCCTCTTCTCTTTCTAGATCTGATGTTTCTTGTGCAGTAAAATAACTGTATAGATATGTATACATGTATTGTACTTGTCATATAATTTATCCTATCTAGCATGTATTAGATTACCTGTCATCTAGGGGTGGGGGGCAGGGGGAGGGAAAGGAAAAGCTTGGAAAAAAAAAAGTTTTTTTTGCAAAGGTCAATGTTGAAAGGTCACTCATATGTTTTGCAAATAAAAAGCTTTATTAAAAAAATAATAAATAAATCTAATAGGCAAAAAAAAGCCATTCATTAAATCACCAATGTATTTATTCAGAGGTAGTAGAGAGGTAAACATCAGCCTAAAAACGGTCAAATTTTAACAATTTCTCAATTAATATATTTGAAAACAACAAGAAGTTTTTCTTCAAGTTGCTTTCTATGACTATTGTTGATCAGGACAAAGACTCAGACATAGCCGGCAATGTGGCTCGATGTAAAGAAAATAAAAAAACCCCACTTATATAGCACCAACTATGTTCCAGGCACTGTGCATTCTCACATCAACATTGGGATATATGTGCTATTATTATACCCATTATATAAATGAGGAAATTGAGGCTGAGAAATTCAGTGACTTGCCAAGTTCAGTGACACATCAGCTCATAAGTGTCTAACATCATATTTGAACTCAGGTATTCCTGATATATAACGTGAATAATAAGACTCTCACTATGTATCCCACAGAGTTGTTTTAAGAAAAACACCTTGTAAATCTTGAGGCATTTTAGAAATAAGGTCATCATCATCATAGCTGACCTTTATATAGTACTTCAATGTTTGCAAAGAGCTTGACATATATTATTTCACTTGAGCCTCAAGATAATTTATTAAGGGGCCTGTATCCCAAAGAGATAATAAAAAAGGAAAAGGACCCACATGTGAAAAAAATGTTTGTGGCAGCCCTTTATGTAGTGGCAAGAAACTGGAAACTGAATGGATGTCCATCAGTTGGAGAATGGCTGAATAAATTATGGTATATGAATGTTATGGAATGTTATTGTTCTGTAAGAAACGACCAGCAGGACGATTTCAGAGAGGCCTGGAGAGACTTGCATGAACTGATGCTGAGTGAAATAAGCATAACCAAGAGAACATTGTACACAGCAAAAGGAAGATTATGTGATGATCAACTTTGATGGCATGGCTCTTTTCAACAATTCCAGTGGACTTGTGATGGAGAGAACCATCTGCACTCAAAGCGAGGACTGTGGATCACAACGTAGTATTTTCACCTTTTTTGTTGTTTTCTTGCTTTTAATTTTTTCTCATTTTTTTTTACTTTTTGATCTGATTTTTCTTGTACATCACGATAGTTATAGAAATATATATAGAAGAACTGTACATGTTTAACATATATTGGATTACTTGCCTTCTAGGGGAGGGGGTGGGGGAAAGGAGAGAGAAAAAAATTTGGAATAGAAGGTTTTGTAAAAAGTGAATGCTAAAACTATGCATATATTTTGAAGATAAAAAGCTTAAAAAAACAAAAAAAGATAACTTAGTAAGATAGGTTCTCTAGGCATCTGATCCATTTTACAGATGAGCAAAGTGAGACTCAGAGGGGTAGCATGATTTACCCAAGGTCCCACAGCAAATAAGAGAACCTAAACTGTCTTTCTGCTGCTAAATTCTAACACTCTTTCCACAATGCCTTATATTATCTTTGGTCTATGCCTATGTGCTAGCCACTAAGCTTCCTGGTTACTCAGGAGAGATTCCATTAAATATTGCCTTCTCATTCCCTACACTCCTTACAAGCATACAGAATTGACAAGTATTTAAATTTTATCAGGACCAATTTAATCAGGGTAAACAAGGCTATGTCAATTTAAACAAGCAGTCTAATTGACTTTTCCCCCTCACTGGACTGACTGACTGTTTGACTCAATTGAGGGAATGCTGTGGCTGGCCACTGCTCCTAAAATACAAATTGGAGAGTTAAGGAAATCTCAGAAAACAGCAACTGATGACAAACAGGTGACACAGGATGGTCACCGGCTCACCTACTTATCTATCAACAAATAATGACTGAGTTTGTAATGTGTTCTAGTCACCATAGCTGATATACATGACCCTTACCTTTAGGGAGCTTACAGTCAACTATAAATAGAAAGATTAGTGGGATTTATTTTGCAGGGTGATGGGAAAGGGGTCTGGACTTGTGTTTTCAACAGTGTTGGGAGCTGTTTTTCACTCAGAGTCTCAGAAAGTTACTTGGTCAATATTAGGAAAACTATTAGCATAATCAATTATATTAATAACCAAATTAATAAAAACCATATGATTATCTCCATAGATGCAGAAAAAGCCTTTGATAAAATCCAACACCCATTCCTATTAAAAACACTGGAGAGTATAGGAATAAATGGGCTTTTCCTTAAAATGATTAGTAGTATCTACTTAAAACCTTCAGCAAGCATCATATGTAATGGAGTCAAACTAGAATCATTCCCCATAAGATCAGGAGTGAAACAAGGCTGCCCACTGTCACCATTACTATTTAATATTGTATTAGAAATGTTAGCTTTAGCAATAAGAGAAGAAAAAGAGATAAAAGGAATCAGAGTAGGTAGTGAAGAAACCAAATTATCACTCTTTGCAGATGACATGATGGTATACTTAGAGAACCCTAGAGACTCAACTAAAAAACTACTAAAAACAATTCACAACTTTAGCAAAGTGGCAGCATACAAAATAAATCCACATAAATCATCAGCATTTTTATATATTACCAATAAAGTTCAGCAGCAAGAGATACAAAAAGAAATTCCATTCAAAATAACTGTTGATAGTATAAAATATTTGGGAATTTATCTGCCAAGGGATAGTCAGGAACTATATGAACTAAACTACAAAACACTTTCCACACAAATCAAATCAGACCTAGTCAATTGGAAAAACTTAAAATGCTCATGGGTAGGACGAGCGAATATAATAAAAATGACAATACTACCCAAACTAATTTACTTATTTAGTGCCATACCAATCAAACTCCCGAGAAATTATCTTACAGATTTAGAAAAAAATAGTAGCAAAGTTCATTTGGAAAAACAAAAGGTCAAGAATTTCAAGGGGATTAATGAAAAAAAAGGCTGACGATGGTGGACTTGCTGTACCAGATCTAAAACTATATTATAAAGCAGCGGTCATCAAAACCATTTGGTACTGGCTAAGAAGTAGAGTAGTCGATCAGTGGAATAGGATAGAATCACAAGACAAACTAGGCAATAACTATAGCAATTTGGTTTTTGATAAACCCAAAGACCCCAGCTTTTGGGATAAGTATTCACTATTTGACAAAAACTGCTGGGAAAACTGGAAACTAGTGTGGAAGAAATTAGGGCTTGACCCACATCT
>JAJPUD010004659.1:35644-46706 GCA_023553655.1 Myrmecobius fasciatus
GTAAAAGCTTTCTATGGTGAGAGCTCTCTTCTGCTTCTTGCTCATGATTTAAAGTTGGGATATTGGTCAAAACCAGAGAAAACTGCAACAATTTGTATTTGCCCTGGGGCAGTTTGCCCAGTTGACTTTTGGTCTGAGGCTGGTCAGGCTAGATTCGCACTAGGACCACGTTTTCAGCTGCTCTCGATCTACCCTTTTCCAAAGGCAGATCTGCCAAAGCACCTGCCCGCAAGCAGAGCAAAGTGGCCCAGGCGTCTCCCAGGGGCTTCCTGGGTGCCTTAAATCCGCCCCTCTATCGCAGCCCTGACTTCAGACCCAGCTGGAGTCTGATCTCGACCAGCAGCCGATTTCCCCTGAGGCTAACCTTCTCCGGAGTTCTTTCACGGTAGATCTTTGATAGAAGTGCGTTGTAGTCCAAATGCTTGGCGGTGCTCTCACTTAGAAACCAGTTGGAAGGCTTACTTTGTCTGGCTTTGAGGGAATGTCCCGGGAGTTCACAGAGAAAGCTGTCCACAGTTCGCCATCTTGGCTCCGCCCCCTCCTCTCTTTCTTTTTACCTTGTCCTACCTCAAAATTCTGCTTTGCTTCTGATCACTGCCTCATTTAATCTGTCCTCTCTTCTACTAGCACCCTTCTCTTAGTCCCTTCTTCTCCTACTCCCCTGTGGGATAGGATAAATTTCTATACCCATCTGAATGTGCAAGTTATTCTCTCAGCAAATTCCAATGAGAATAAGGTTCAAATGTTGTCCACTCCCTCATCTTCTCCTCTACTATAAAAGCTCTTTTATTTTTTTCTTCTTTCATCTTCTGGGTGAGATCATTTCCCCATTCTACTTCTCCCTTTCTCCTCCCACTGCATCCATCATTCTTACCACTTAATTTTATTTTTTAAATCATCCCATTACAGTCAATTGATATTCATGCCCTGTTTTCACATATACTCTTTCTAAATGTATTAAGTATGATAAAGTTTTTAGGAGTTACAAATATTTTCTTCCTTTGTAGGAATGTAAACAGTTTAACTTTATTTAATCTCTTATGATCTCTCTCCCATGTTTAACTTTTTGCACTTCTCTTGAGTTTTGTTTTTGAAAGTTCTCTTCAGCTCTGGTCTTTTCATCACGAATGCTTAAAAGTTCTTTGTTTCATTAAATATACATTTTTTCCCTCTGAAAGTTCGATTCTTTTCGGTGGTTAGGTCATTCTTAGTTGTACCCTAGGTCCTTTGCCTCCTGGAATATCACATTTCAAATTCCCTGATCCTTTAATGTAGAAGCTGCTTGATCTTAGGCTATCCTGACTATGCCTCCATGATATTTTAATAATTTCCTTCTCGCCTTGGAAATGTCTCACACCCTTGCTCTCCTGTGGCCACAAGCACTAGTGATCCTTTCTGCCTTAGATCTAAGATAAGGACCTCTGCTCCTTTGTGAGCAATCAGAAGAACTCTTCTCCACCCTGGAGCTGTGACAAAGGTCCCTTTTCCTTGTGACCATAGGGACTAGTACACTAGTGCTCTTCTTCCCCCAAGACTGGGACTTGGAATTGTCTATGAGCAATTCAACAGGATTATGCACTCAGTGCCAGCAAGGAACCCCTTGTAATCTCTTTCTGATAAGATGTCCAACCCAGTTTTGAGTTCTGAGAGCTCCTGAAGTTGCTGCAATTGTTGATATTGCTGCCTCCAGAGCCTTCTGCTGGCTTGCCCAAATGGACCTGCACTATATTACACTTCAACCCTAACCACCACTGCTATGAGACAGAGCTTTCCTGTTGAACTATTAAATTGTCTTGGGCTAGAAAATTGTTTTATGCTGACCTTTTTTTGATCCTGAGACTGGACTACAGAACTCAATTTGAGCTGTTATTTTAAAGTTGTGTAGAAGGGAATCTGGAAGAATTTAGATGACTTCCTGATTTTACTCCACTATTTTGACTCTGACTCTGAAAGAGTCTAGTCTTAAACAATCTTGTTTACAAGTTAAAACTGAATCACATGCTATCACCCTTACTTTTAAGGTAGGTGGTGAAATTATGGGTCCTTGGTTTATTGCATTAATTGAAGTGGGTGGCAGACTACCGTCCCCCACACAGTGATGACTGTCTTCAGAAGAATTAGAAGAGATTCAAGGATGGGGAGAGGGCAGATCTAAACTGTACTGAATTTAAATGATGTGACTAAGGGAACAAATTAATTCAAACTCACAACTTCCTGACAATAGGCCCCTCCCAAGAACATAACAAGAATTCAACAACTTGATCTGAAACAAAATATATTAGATTCATAGAAGCACAGGACTCAAGAATTGGAATGAACATCAGAAGCCACCTAGTTTAAGAATAGCAGAAAAGGAATCTCCAATATAACATCCCCATCAAGTTATCCAGCCTCTCCTTAAAGGCCTCCAAGAAGGGGGAATCAACTATTCTCATTCTACTTCCAGCATTCATCGATAGGAAATGTTTCTTGACACCAAGCTTTAGTTGGCCCCTTTATGACTTCCCCCCTTGCTCCTGGTTTCAGCCAGTTAACATGCCAATCAACAAAAATTACTAAGTGCTTATGTGTCGAACATTTTGCTAAAAGATACAAAGAAAGGCGAAAGGACAGGTCACTGACCTGAGAGGACTGACATTCTAATGGGGGAAACAACATGAAAATATCTAGGTAGAGCCAAAATATATACAAAGTAGAAGGAAGGTAGGTTCAGAGGAAAGGCCTCCTGGAAAAGTTAGGATTTGAACAGTCTTGACAGCATGGAAACTAAGAAGAGGAGACAAGAGGGGAACGCATTACAACTAGGAGAGGCAGCCAGTACAAAAAGGCCTGGAATTGTGAGAGAATATCATGTGTCCTAAACATCAGGTAGGTCAGTGTAGCTAGATGGTAAAGCCTATCACAATATAAAAAAAAAAACAAACTTGACATCATTGGCAATGAAGATATATGGAAATTTTACCTTACAGTAAATACAAGAGTAATTAAGGATTATCCCTCTCTGCACTATTATTTTATATAGTTCTAGAAAGGCTGCCAATAGAAATAAAAATGTCTAGAAATTAAAGACCCAAACATTGAAAAGAAGAAGATAGAATTATAGCTGACATGTTGGTTTACTTTAAAAAGTCAAAACAGTCAACCAATTAAGCATCAATAAAATATCAGGAGACAAAATAAATTCACAAAAGTCATCAGCAATAATTTTCACAACTACTGGCTACATTCACTGTTCTGGTCCACCCTTAGCAGCCTTCTGACCCAGGAGATGCTTCTCCTCGAGGCCTGCGATCCTATTGGTCTGTAGCCTGGACAATATTTTATGAGGGTCCCAGGCCATGTTCATTTCATTCTCAACTTCACTTATTCTCCAAACTTCTATACCCTTTCACTAAGGGCCTTGCCCTTAGGGGTTGGACAGAATCAAGCATGAGACCTTCATACCTGGACTAAATGAAAAATTTCATTAAAAAGAACTAAAGAGTGTGAAAAATATCGGGAGTCTAGATACCGTGACACGCTGGGGACATATAAAAATAAAACCAAAAAACAATATAAAGGAAACAAAAAATTAGAGATACTAATTAGTAGTCATGCCTGGGCCATAACAATAAAATAAAAAAGACAATAGGCAGTTGAGGTTAAGTGATTTATAGGCAAGTGGCACAACTAGTAGGTGTTAAATGTCTGAGGCTGGATTTGAACTCAGTTTCTCTAGACTTCAGTGCAGGTGTTCTATCCACTTCACTATCTAGCTTACTTCCCAAAACTACCAAAGGGTTACTTCACAGAACTCAATTAGGGGAAGAAATTTTTACTGAACAAGAAAAAACAATAATCAAAAAGCTAAAATGGACAATTTTAATTACATAAAATTGAAAAGGTTTTATACAAGCAAAATATATTTCAATTATAAGGAAAGCTTTCAACAGAGAAAACTCATTATAGCAAAATTCTCTTATAAAAATTTGATACACAAGATACACAGGAAACTGATGTAAATACCTAACACAAAGAACCATTTCCATACACATAAATGATAATAGGCTATGGACCAGTGGTTGTTACAGGTGAAGAAATAAAAGCCACCAGTTACCATATACAAATTTTCCAATTCAAAAATTATTAGAAAAATGAATTTTTGGGGTAAATTGTATTTTATTTTTTTCCAATTACATGTAAAGACAGTTTTCAACATTCATTTTTTATGAGGATTTTTAGCTTCAATTTTTTTTTCTCCCTTTCTCTTTCTCAACCCCCTTCCCCAAGACAGGAAGCAATCTGGTATAGGTTGTATATATATATATATTATATATATATATATATATATATATATATATCATTTAACATATTTCCACGTTAATCATGTTGTGAAAGAAGAAACAGAACAAAAGGGAAAACCCTCCTCCACATACACACAAAGTGAAAATACAAAAATAATTAGACATTTCTTAAACACTCATGAAGTAAAATACCATCCATATCCAGAGAAAGAATCTGAAAGGAGATTAAAGTATACTATTTTCACTTTAAAAAAATTGTGGGGGGTGGTAATTCCCTTTTGTTCTGTTTCTTCTTTCATAACATGACTAGTGTAGAAATATGTTTACATGATTACACATATACAACCTATATTCTTAATATAACCATAATAAGTACAAAAAAAGGAATTCTTAGATCATTGTACTGCTAAGAAGAGCTAAGTCTATCACAGTTGATCATCACACAATGTTGCTGTTGCTGTTGCTGTGTACAGTGTTCTCCTGGTTCTGCTCACTTCATTAAGCATCAGTTCATCTAAGTCTTTCCAGATTTTTCTGAAATCTACTTGCTCATCATTTCTTACAGCACAATTGTATTCCATTACATTAATTAATTAATTTGTTCAGCCATGCACCCATAGCTCCTTTTCCCCTTTTTTATTATCTCTTTGAGACATGGAGCTAATAGTGGTATTGCTGAAAAGTAGGGTATGAACAGTTTGATTGCCCTTTGGGCATAGTTCCAAATTGTTCTCCAGAATGGTTGGCTCAGTTCACAACTCCATCAACGATGCATTAGTGTCCCATCATTTTCCTTTTCTCTCCTATTAGCCAGTCTGAAAAATGTGAAGTGGCACCTTAGAGTTGTTTTATTTCCCTAATGAATAGTGATTTAGAACATTTTTATATGACTATAAATAGCTCTAATGACTTCATCTGAAAACTGCCTGTTCATATCCTTTGACCATCTATCACCTGGAGAATGATTTGTTTTCTTATAAATTTGACTCAGTTCTCTATATATTTGAGAAATCAGGCTTTTATCACAAACACTTTCTGTAAAAATTGTTTCTCACCTGTATGCTTCTCATTAATGAAAGAAAGCAAATGTGATCAATGATGGAAAAACTATGGAAAGCTAGGCATACAGATGGCGGAGCTGTGAAGTGATCATATTATCTGTAGATTATATGTAGAAAATTTCTAACTATATCTCCACAGTCACTAAACTGTCCATACCCTTTGTCCTAATCATAATACACTTATGAATATATTCTAAAGAGGTCAAAAGAGGATATATCCATATCTGTATATATCTATACCTATATCTATATCTATATCTACTTATCTAGCTACCTAGCTACCTACCTACCTATGTAAGTATCCATTGTGTTTCCAGATATTTACTTTTGTCATAAGAGGAGGAGGAGGAGGAGTGGATGCTCATCAGGTGTGGAACAGATGAACAAACTGTAATCTATGACTATATATAATATTATTATATCATAAAAATGATCAATATAATGAACTCAGGGAAACCTGGGAAGATTTTAAGGAACTGATGCACAATGAAGAGAGCAGAAAAATTTATATGATGACCACGACATAAAGGAAAAAAAATGGGAAATTTCAAAGATCTAATTGATGCAATGACCACCTGAGGAAGACTGATGAGGACACAAATTTTCTATCTCTTACTAGAAAGGTGAGAAACTAGAAATGCAGAAAGATAGATATTTATGGATGCAGCTGATGTGTTCATTTATTTTCTCAGACAATATTTATTGGGTACAAGAGAAGGTTTCTTTTTGAGGATGCAGATCATGGTACTGATTACTGTACAAGAAAAGAGCATCAATGAACCACCATCAAAGAAAGTACAGAAGAGAACAAGAAAAAGCTCACAAAGGGTCTAAACAAAGCACAGCAAATTTGTTCCTTTCATAATTTAATAGAAGCTAATAAAAACTACATAACAGAACTTTGATATTTCATTTACCGTACTGTTTTCTATTCTTTCTTTGTTGAACTGTTCATGTTTGTTGATGTCTCCTAAGTTCATAATAAAAAGAAAAAAAAAGAAAATCTGACAGATAGTTTGAAGGGTTTGAGGGTTTAAAGGTTTGACTGCAATGTGCAAAGTGATGTACAAAAAACTCAGGACTAAGAATGAAAGGATATGGGTTCCTATAATTCTGATTCCGTCATCATCGTGCTAGGTGCCCAGAGGCAGGCCACTGCCTTCTCTGTGTCTGAGTTTCCTTATCTAAACATAAGAGGTCCTTACAAAAAGGTATCATTCCTCTTGGCTCTAAAAACTTTGGTATCCACACAGATTTTTTTTAGCACTCACAAGAGAGTTATGGCATAGTCAAATGGATTCTCTTTGAGGGGATAGCTATTTGATTCGTGTCTTTTATCTCAATCACCTGACAAATTACCTTATACAAAGTGGGAATAACCCCCTCCACTGCTCCCACCCACCCTTGGTGTGTGCACTGGCCCCATATATTCAATATATGTGTCCACCCAAGTGTGTGCCTGTGGGAGAGGGTGGTCACACACCTTCTCTGTGTGTCCCTTACATTTGTGTTATATGTATGTGATATCATGTACCTCTGAGGTGTATTTACTCTGTACATGTGTTCCAGCTAGGTGTTTCCTACATGTATGCATAGCCACATACATCCCCTTTATGTGCCTCCTCTTGGTAAATCCCACACATATCTGCAACAAGTACTAACCATATATGTTCTTTCTGCATATGTCTCCCTGTCTATCCCCTCCCATCATCCTGTGTATGTTTACTCTTTCCTCTGATTGTGCAGATATTTTTGGAACTATGTGCCCTAGGTTATGGAACAGAGGAAAGGATAGAATCTGACTCACTACTTTTCTTATTATATTTTCTCATTATATATCTTTGTTTTGAAGTCAACATGTCTTTGGCTAGATTAAAAAAAAGGTAAATACATTACTGGAACCTTATGAGCTATTCTTTTGAGTGGTGTTGGACAACCATCATTCAGGATGGGAGAGCATGGAACATTTCCATTGTAAAGGGAGTACACAGAGGCAGTCTATCATACTGTACAGGGTGCTGGACCTTGAGTAACAAGATCCAAATTCAACTCCCACTACAGACACTTACTAATTGTATTACCCTAAGTAAGTAAGCCACTTTATTTATCTGAGTTTCGATTACCTCATCTGTAAAATGGAAGGGGGTACCTCTAAAACTAATCTAAACAACAACCATAATGATAACAAATATTTACATAGTGTTTTAATATTGCTGTCATATTCAGTCATGTCCAGCTCTGTTATCTTGGCAAAAATACTGGAGTGATTTCCCATTTGCTTCTCCAGATCATTTTACAAGTGAGGAAACTGAGACAAACAAGGTTTTGACTTAACGTCACAGAGTCACGTATCTCCTAAATATCTGAGGTCATATTTGAACTCAGCTCTCAGGACAGGCACTCTATCCACTGTGCCACCTGTGTTTTTGCCCTGTGTTTTAATATTAGCAAAGCATTTTACATATATAATTTCATGTAGTCCTAAATACTTGATTGTCTAATTTCTACAAAAGCAGATTTATTTAAGAAAACACCCTTTTCCAAATCTTTCAGGACAAAAATTAATGAAATGAACTAATAGATGAGAGATACAATGAAATACGTTACTAATCATAACTGGTACTAACTACAGAACCTCAATGCCCTGCCTTTTGGTAGGTGCTCCTTGGAAAGGAATGTCTTAGGACTTTTGAGGAAGATGTATTGCATCACTTCTCCTCTATAATGTATTCCACTGATTCTCGGGCTTAGGGAGCTCCTGTGGATTTCAGTTACTTCCTTCTGCTCTGTCTTCTGTATGAATTAGGAATGGATCATCAATATCTCTTTACATTTTTGAGAACTGTTTCAGTCACATAATAATAAGCCTTTTCTTCTTTAAGCTCAGAATTGGGTTTTTAATTGACCTTGAAGAAAAAAAAATTATTATCTTTCACTTCTGTGAAGGCAAAGATATAGAATGCTGGGAGGTCTCTGACTCATTTCACAGATTAGCAAAGAAAAGGGTGGAAAGACTGAAGAATACCTTACCTTTTGGTTATAGCTAGATTGTAGTAGAGTCCAAGCTTAATCTCCATGTCATCTGACCCAAAGCCAAGTTCCCTTTCTACTACATCATATTGCCTTTATCATTTAGGTCTGATGATTAATATTTTAGACTCTCTCACATTACAGAGTCCTATCAACTATTCAGACACTTAGCTGTTGATTCAACTGAATCTTCAGTGAATGCTAGACCTTGATTCCTTCTTTGCATAGACAGAAAACAATGGATGTGGAACATTGCACAAATTGTTCTATGTGTTAGTTGGTTTTGCAAAACAAGGATATTTTTCTGGATTGAGGAGAGAGGAAGAATATATTGGGAAATGAAAGTGATAGTAAAAAAACAACAATACATTTTAAAAATTGAATGTTGGGCATGATTTCCCAGTTAAAAACATTTTTACATTATTTTTATTTCCCAAGGATTCCCCCCATTCTGTAACATTATAATCCTCCACTGTAGTAAAAAATATGTTAAACAAAATATGTCATCCCACTGGCCATGTCTGACAAGGTAGAGTCATTTTGTAGCCCACTGCCAAATGCCTACTACTCCTTTGCTGAAAGGCAAAAAAGCATACTTCATCATCCATCCTCAAGTAAAATCCATAAGCATTTATTAAAAGCATTTACTGTATGCCAGGCTCTAAGGTCCTCTAGATCTTTCAAATTCTAAACATATTTGGAGAACTCTTTTAAATTTTTCACATGCTTTCCTTTTTAATACAATCAGGCTGGGAGATTCAGATATGTTGTAATAAAGAGTGTGGTTACAAACATCATGCTAGTTTGCTGATCCATATTGAGGCTGTGATCTGTTTTGACTTCAAGGACACTAGAAGAGCAGAGCTAGAGGGGTCTTCAGTGTTTATCTGGGTCAACATGAATAGGGATTTCCTCTATAAAATCATCAACAAATGATGGTCCAGCCTTGGTGTGAATACTCAGATCAATGGAGAACACACTACTTCATGATCACTTTCTCCTGTTGCTGTTTTTTAACTGCATCTTATTCTTCCACATTCATTCCCTCTCTCTAGATGCAGATGGCTCTCTCCATTACAAGTCTGTTGGATCTGGTCTGAATCTCATTGTTAAAAAGAGCTAAGCCAATCATAGTCGATCATTGCGTAACCTTGTTGTTGCTGTGTACAATATTCTCTTGGTTCTCGTCACTTCACTCAGCATTAGTTCATGTAAGTCTCTCCAGGTCTCTCTGAAATCATCCTGCTGATCGTTTCTTATAGAACAATAATATTTCATAGCATTCATATACCATAACTTTTTCAGCCATTCCCCAACTTCAGGGCATCCACTCGGTTTCCAGTTCCTACTACAAAAAGGGCTGCTACAAACATTTTTGCACATGTGGGTCCTTTTCCCATTTTTATCTCTTTGGGTCCAGATTCAGTAGAAACCCTGCTGGATCAAAGGGTACACTGCATTTTATTCTTAAGGCAATGTTGTCTATTGATGGTGACAAACTACCAGAAGTATGAACTATTTTTCCTTTATAAATGCCCCTTCAGAATAGATACAGCTTCTTATCATAGGAATACTGACCCATTCAGCCATATTTCAGAGATACAGGGACCATCCTCAAACAAACATCTCCTCTCCAAAATTAGTGACACTCATATTCTGGGTCAAGTCCTCCAGTGAGGAGGAGACTCACTACCTTCCTGGGCTGCCCTTTTCCCTTTTGAACAGCCCTACTTCTAAGCACATTGTTCCTTTTGCCAAGACCCCAATGAGTCTCTCTACATACCACTCTTCTGTTTGTTGGTGCCAAGCAAAACAAACCAAATCTTCCTTTTTATGAACTTGAAGATAGATATCCTGACTTGTAAGTTTAAACTATCCTGTTCCTTTAGCTGCTCTCCATATGTCATGATCTGAGGGCCCTTCACTGTCCTGATTGCCTGTCTCTAGATACACTCTGGCTGATCAGTGTCTTTCCTAACCTGCAGCACCCAGATCAGAACATAATACTATTCTAATGGTAGTCAGACCAGGGCAGTATACAATGGGGAGGTCACCTCCTTGTGTCTGGCAGCTTTGCTGCTATTAATAAAGCCCTAAAATCTCATTAAGATGAGAGTGTGAATGAGCCTTCTTTAGAATTCCAAGCAAGGGACAGAGCCAAGATGGCGAACTGCAGACAGCTTTCTCTGTGAACTCCTTTGGGACCTTCCCTCAAACCCAGACAAAGTGAGCCTTCGAACTGGTTTGTGAGTGAAGGCTCCACCAAACATTTGGACTACAACGCACTTCTATCAAAAATCTACCTGGAAAGAACTCCGGAGAAGGTTAGCCTCAGGGGAAATCGGCTGCTGGTGCCGATCAGAATCCAGCCGGGGCGGAAGTCAGGGCTGCGATAGAGAGCCAGATTTAAGGCGGCCAGGAAGCCCTTGGGAGACGCCTGGGCCACTTTGCTCTGCTTGCAGGCAGGTGCTTTGACAGATCTGCCTTTGGTAAAGGGTGGATCGAGAGAAACTGAAAAGGTGGTCCTAGTGCGAATCTAGCCCCACCAGCCTCAGACCGGAAGTCAACTCGGCAAACTGCCCCAGGGCAAATACAAATCGTTGCAGTTTTCTCTGTTTTTGACCAATATCCCAACTTTAAACCATGAGCAAGAAGCAGAAGAGAGTTCTCACCATAGAAAGCTTTTAC
>JAJPUD010004659.1:51706-64968 GCA_023553655.1 Myrmecobius fasciatus
CAGTGGAATAGGATAGAATCACAAGACAAACTAGGCAATAACTATAGCAATTTGGTTTTTGATAAACCCAAAGACCCCAGCTTTTGGGATAAGTATTCACTATTTGACAAAAACTGCTGGGAAAACTGGAAACTAGTGTGGAAGAAATTAGGGCTTGACCCACATCTAACACCACACACCAAGATAAGATCTAAATGGGTTCATGATCTGGATATAAAGAGTGATACTATAAGTAAATTAGAGGAATGTAATATAGTTTACCTCTCAGACCTATGGAGATGGAATAAATTTATGTCCAAAGAAGAACTGGAACTCTTAATTGAAAACCAGATAGATAACTTTGACTATATTAAGTTAAAAAGTTTTTGTACAAACAAAATCAATGCAGACAAGATTAGGAGGGATGTAATAAACTGGGAAATCATCTTTACATTCAAGGGTTCTGATAAAGGTCTCATCTCAAAAAGATATAGAGAATTGTCTCATGTTTATAAAAATTCAAGCCATTCTCCAATCAATAAATGGTCAAAGGATATGAACAGACAATTTTCAGAGGATGAAATTAAAACTATTTATAGTCATATGAAAAGGTGCTCCAAATCACTGTTGATCAGAGAAATGCAAATCAAGACAACCCTGAGGTACCACTTCACACCTGTCAGATTGGCTAAAATGACAGGAAAAGTTAATGATGAATGTTGGAGGGGTTGTGGGAGGGCTGGGACACTGATGCATTGTTGGTGGAGCTGTGAACGGATACAGCCATTCTGGAGAACAATTTGGAGCTATGCTCAAAAAGTTATCAAACTGTGCATACCCTTTGACCCAGCAGCATTTCTATTGGGCTTATATCCCAAAGAAATCATAAAGAAAGGAAAAGGCCCCACATGTGCAAGAATGTTTGTGGCAGCCCTTTTTGTAGTGGCTAGAAACTGGAAATTGAATAGATGCCCTTCAATTGGAGAATGGCTGAATAAATTATGGTATATGAATATTATGGAATATTATTGTTCTGTAAGAAATGACCAGCAAGATGATTTCAGAGAGACCTGGAGAGACTTACATGAACTGATGCTGAGTGAAATGAGCAGAACCAGGAGATCATTATACACGGCAACAACAGTACTATATGACGATTAATTCTGATGGACATGGCTCTCTTCAACAATGATATGTTTCAAACCACCTCCAATTGTTCACTGAAGAAAGCCATATTCACCCAGAGAGAGGGATGCAAAATGTGGACCACAACATAACATTCTCATACTCCTTGATTGATGTTACATTGTGTTTCCTTTATCTGATATATCGTTTGTGTAGATAAGATTTTTCTTGCACAACAATGATAAGATTGGAAATATGTATACACATATTCGATTTGCCAATATTTTAACATAATTAACATGTAGTGGATATCCTGCCATCTAGGGGAGGGGTGGGGAAGTTGGGGGGAAATATTTCTAACGGAAAGCTATGTGTTATTGTTGAAGAATTACCCACACATATGTTATGCAAATAAAATAAAATTAAAAAAAAAAGAATTCCAAGCAAGAAAAACTTGAAAACCTTCTTAGTCTAATAAGACTATGAGACTGTCCTCTATTCTTTGTAGACGCAAGGGAATCCAAGTATGGAACAATGCATATACTGCCAGTTCCTACTGGATGAGTGCGTTCCTTTCATTCATCTGTTTCTTTTCCCTCTTTTATTCTTTGGTACAAGGGATGGCTCTCCTAGTAGAGAAGGGAAAGGAAGGTGATGCAAAAACAAAAGAGGACAATAAAAATAATTTTTAAAAATACTAAGCAGGCTGGTTTTTTGACACCTCCCATTTGTGTGTATAGGGTGAGCACATATTTCCCACATCAGAAAATGGTAAGTTGCCACCTTCCATCTGGAATTGCTATTTAATTTGACAGATCTTTAGGGAAAAAGTCAAATCTACATATTTGTACCTACAGACATTATCAACTAAAAGCCCCAAAGACTCTTCTAGGTAGCCAAGCTTTTGTCTAAACTTCCAAGGGGAAAGGGCAGGCATTATATAGTGACCTACCTCCCTCATCCATGCTTGTTCAATTGAACTCTGATCTACAGTAATTGAGGAGAATGGCGGGAGTCCAGAAGGATGGATAATCCCCACCACCATTTTTCTTTGGATTATGAAAGTATTTTTGCACTAAAATTTCAATATGAATGTGGCTAGCATTCTTGAAGTTCATTTTAACTCAAATTATGAAACAATAATGTGGAGATTTGACTAAAGAAGAGTGTGAAAGGACTCAAGTTTCCTTCCCATCAATTTCTTTAAGTTTGCTTTTTTATAATGAACCTCATCAATAAGCCTATACATATTAAAAAAGAAGCTCATATATGAAATCATGAACTTATCATAAAAGTATTTTTAAACACATACAAAATTGAACACAGCAGTAACGAAATTGGTCCATTTGTGTCCATCTTAGGCCAGGTCAAGTGCATGCTAGCTCTAAATCCCAAGTTCAGGATCTGGAGGGATTGAATCCATGGGACAAAAAATAATAAATTTTAAAACCCTTTTACTGAATGCAAACAAGCACTCAGCAAAATCTCTACATTGAGAGGTACGACATGCTAGGGCCATGTGCTTGGGAAGAAACCTATGTCAATATTAATGTCATGTAGGAAAAAAAAAACTATATTTGTGAACTTGGAAAAGCTACACCTCCATGGTACTGCTGGTCCTAGTGTACTTAAGTTGGCCCCATTCTGGGCATCCAAGACTAAGAATAACTAGGAGGCATAGTGGATGAAGTATTTTGCATGGGGTCAGGAACATCTGAATTCAAACGCTGCCACAGAAATTTTTCCTAGCTATGTAAGCTTGAACAAGTCACTTAATAGCTCTTAGCTTCAGTCTGCTTAACCTGTAAAATAAAGGGGTTGGACACAATGACCTTCCGTGTCAACTGTACACCTATGATTAATACAGCCCCTTAGGGTCTAAGCTATGGAAGAACAAATAATGTCTAAGACGGAGCTCCCTTCTAGATGATTTTAATTTACTTCTGTGTGATTTTTAAAATGGTTCATGAATGCCCAATTTCCATCCCTCTCTCATCCCATCAACTCAGCCCTTCCCCCAATAAAAATATCCTCCCTTCTAACAAATAAGTATGGATAAGCCACAAAATCAACACAGAAGCTGTTGGCTGGCCTTGCAGGACTCATAGTTTAAATGGCCTGTTTCCATGGCCTGGTGTCCTCAGTGGCCCCGGCTTCTGTGGCCTAGTGTCCCGCATCTTGATGTTCTAGATTGCCTGCTGTCCCCTGTCTTGGTGTTCCAGATCACCCATTGTCCCCTGTCTTGGTGTTCCAGATTATCCATTGTCCCCTGTCTTGGAGTTCCAGATAGCCCATTGTCCCCTGTCTTGGTGTCCTGGGTGGCCACTGTCACCATCCTGGTGCCCTAGGTGTCACGGCTTCTGTGAACTCAGCTTCCATGGCCTGGTGTCCCAGGTGGCATGGCTTATGTGTCCTTGTGATCTAAAACACTTTCCCACATCTTTGTGTTCTAGATTACCCACTGTTTCCTGCCCTGGTGACCTAGGTGGCCTGTTGTCACCATCTTGGTGGCCTAAGTGGCATGGCTTCTGTGGCCTGGTACCCTACATGGTATTGACTCCTGTGGCTATTTGATCTAGAGCATGTTTCCATGTCTTAACACTTTTTCACATCTTTGGTTCTAGATCACCTGGGCACGGCTCTTGTGGCCTCACGATTTAGAACACTTTCCCACATCTTAGTCTTAGTTTCCTATGATCTCTTGTTGTCCCCTATCTTGGTGTTCCCTGTTTGTTCCCTGTCTTGGTGTTTCAGATCATCCATTGTCCCCTGCCTTGGTATTCTAGATCACCCATTGTCCCTTATCTTGGTGTTCTAGATCACTTGTTGCCCCATGTCTTGCTGTCCTAGGTGGCCAATGTCTTCGTCCTGGTGTCCTAGGTAGCATGGCTTCTGTGGCCTGGTGCCCTAGATGACTTGGCTTAAATGGGCTCATGGGGGAAAACACTTTTCCACATCTTAATGTTCTAGTTCACACCTTTCCCCACAGTTTTTGGTGTTCTAGACCACCTTGGCTCTCAAATCAAGATCTCCCAGGCCTTTGTAAATGATTGTCCTCTTTGTTATTGCAGTATTTATATAAATCATGTTCCATGGCCTGCTCATTTCACTCTGTTTCAGTTTATGAGGTTCTCTATATTTTCCTTAATGGGTTACCCTAATTTTCTGTTTCTTTAATACTCATCATTTCTTAGAGAAGAAAGCATTCTATTAATAATCATAGACCACAATTTGTTCAATCATTCCTCCAACTAATGGGCTTTTCTTTCCAGTATTTTGAAACAACAAAAAAGTGCTACTATAAATATTTTTGGTACCTGGGAGCCCCTTCTTTATCTTTGTCACTTCCCTGTCAATCAGAATCAAACAATATTTAGAGTTGGAAGGAATCTCAGAGATCCATCCTGACCCCTTCAATTTATAAACCCAAAGAGGTTAATTTGTCATGTCCAAGCTCACTCTGCAAGTGAGCAGCTCAGCCTTAATGAGAGCCTACATGATTGTAATAACTCCTTATATTTATACAGAGCTTTAAGGTTTACAAAATGTTTACTCTCTATTATCTTGCATGAGGAAGATATTATCATCCCTTAAAGAGATGGAGAAGCTTGCACCTATGTGGAAATTTGAACATAAATATTGCTGATTCCCTGTCAACTACTTTATTACTTAGGCTATTCTGCTTTTAAGTTAGATCTCTTAGCCCTCTGAGCAATGGGTTCTGGGTTTTTTGGCTATTACTGGACAGTCCCCATTCTGAAGGTAGTTGACTGCTGGAGACAGAGAATAGAAGAACTACATTGAGATGAAAAGTTAAAATTGCTATATCTTTTATGTTATGATCTCATTGCATTGGGCAAGTCATTATAACCATTTTACAGATAAGCAAACTGAGGCTCATAGAGGTGAATGATTTGCCCAGGGATGTGAAAATGGGTCTTCCTGACTCCAAGTCTGATGTTCTACCCATTGCACCATTCAAAACAACAAAACGTTCTCTGGAGAGAACAAAGATTTCAGATCAAATAGATCAATTTTGATCAGATCCAATATTTTCTGGGTGGCTTTTACTCACAGGGGTAGTTTCCAGCAAAAAGCATGGATGAAGTGAGAATGAGGATAACATGAATAGTTTGAGAACATGAATTCTCAAGTTTATCTAACATACTCTTGCTTCAATATAAGTTCCTTTTTCTGGCTTTTCAGAGTTTTTTTTTTTTTTTAGTCAAAAGTTATTGCTTAAGCATCTGTGAGCCAGGTGCTATGCTGTCAGTCCTAGAGTATACAGAGAAAAAATTAACTTGTCCCTGTAATCAGTGGAACATAGGATAGGGGCTGGAATGGAGAGAGCATGAAGGGGAAGTAACATGAAATTAGATTAGATAGGCAGGTGAGAGGCAGGTTTTGGAATGCTAGGCTGAATGGCCTCCACTTCACCTATATTTATATTTATGTGTATATATGTATTTATGTGTATACATGCATATATTTATGTATATATACACACTTACATGTGTGTATACATATATAAAAGGTTACCAACATGCATGTGTATATCATGTATATGTATATATGTGTATGTGCGTATATACATATATGTATATGTATGTGTATAAAAGGTTCCTACATTATCTCCTACTATTCCTCTAACAAGTGTTATTTGCTCTTCTAAGACAAATCTCACAACTCCCTGAAAACATCTTGCTTACTCCTGTCTCTGTGCCTTGATCTCACATGACATACTACATTTTACATGGAACCTTTCTTGACTAAGTACTTCTATGAATTCATGAATCTGCACTACACAATTCAGTAAGTAGTCATACCCTTGTTTGTAATATCATTCTAAAATTTATATATCGGCACTATCTACCAAAAGAAATCCTTGAAGGCAAGATCTTGAATGAACGAAAAAGCAATAAAGGAGATAAGGGGAAAAAGAGAAAGTTGGAGAGGGGGGAGAAGAAGGAAACAGACAGACACAGAGATATAGAAAGAGACACACACACAGACAGAGAAAGAGGGAGGCAGAGATAAAGAGAAACAGAGAGAGATAGAGATAGAGACAGAGACAGAGAGTACCAGTGTGAAGACAGTTGGGGCCAATTACACAGAATGGGCTCTCACCAACCAGGTCAGTCCTGCAGATCATGGTCTGCCAACTAATCATAGAAATTCCATATGTCTCAGAGTTGAAATTGGTCTCATTGCTAATCTAATTCAACACATATTTGATAAGACTTCACTTCTACAACGCATGAAGTGAGAGGTTATTGAAAACTCCTAAAACTTCTCAACAGAGGGGAAGACTATGTATGGCTGGCCAAAGCAGCCAATTCTACTTTTAGAAATCTGTTCTTTTTAACAATTATTTTTCTTTTCTTCAAGCCTACATCTCCTTCTTACCTCTTCCACTCCTTTTTTCTTGTGTCACACCTTAGTATCACCCACAAGAAGCTCAATTCCTCTATCATGTGACAGTCCTTCAAATATGTGAAGGCACCTAAGTTTCACCATCTTCTGCCCCAAGTCTTCTTGTTGCCAAGCTTCCAATTACTTCCAATTACTTCAACCAGTTTTCATATGCTTCCTGTACCAGTTGCCCTCCAGTAGACAAATTAGAGCATAGCAATATTCTTAAAATGTCTAATCCAGAGGCAAAAACAATATTTCACGTGTGGTCTAGCTAATCTGAATGAAGTAAGAAATATTATCCTCTGGAAAATACCATTTGCATCTAGATAGAGAACTATGGAGATTGAATATAGATCAAAGCATGCTGTTTTAAACTTTTTTTGTTTACTTGCTTTTTCTTTCTCGCATTTTTTCCCATTAACTCCCTTGAAATTCTCATCCAAGTCACTTATACAATAGAACAGAACAGCAGAGGGCCAAGAACATCTCTGCAGCACTTCAATGGAAATATCTAGGTTGGCAATGAACCAATGATAACTACTCTTTAGGACTAGCCATTTATTCCAAATCCACCTAACTATATAGTTATCTCCTTCTATCTTCTCCACAAACAGACTGTGAAATACTTTGCCGACATTGACTAGGTATAGTATATATCTCTACTATTCCTCTCTTGGTCTACTTGTCAAAAAAAGCCATGAGGTTAGTCTGATATGAACTTTTCTCTTTTAAGTCACACTGACTTTCAGTGATGATTCCTTTTAGTTCTAATGTTCACAGATCTCTTTAATAATATCTTTAATAATTTAAAAATCTTTATAAATTACCTTTAATAATTTAGAAATATTTAAAAATAAATAAAAATAGTTTACAAATCTCTTTAATAATATGCTCTATAATTTTGCCAGGACCTGAAGTCAGAATCACTGCACTATAGTTGATATACCCCAGTTTCTTCCTTTTTAATGAAAAACAAGAATATCTTTTATTTGTCTTTTTTCCAGTGCTGCAATACCATTACCACACTTCAACGTATTTTCAAAATCACTGACAGCAGGTCAGTAATTACATCTGCCTATCCTGCTCCCTGCTCTGCCCCCACCTGTCCACTACTCCAGTACCCTCTGAGTATTAATTGAAGACAGCTAAACACCCTCTTTTCGCTTGTTAAACTCCTCTACCAGCCATTTTTGCTCTATTCTTTCCATAATAAAAACCATTCGCCTTTTCAGACAAAGGAGAAACAAAATCATGGTTGAGTAGTTCTTTCTTCTCTCTGTCATCCATTATTGCCTCAGCTCTGATCCCCACTGCTGGCCCAAGACCAGCAGAGGTCTTATCTATTCTTTGTTCCTTCTCTCATACCCAGCATAGCTAGCAAACTCTTTTTAAGGCCCTTAGCATTCCTTGGCAGTCATGACTCGCTGTCAGCTTTAGTATCCCTGATATTGTTCTTATAGCGACCATCTATTCTTTTGTAGCCACCTCCCATTACTTACCCTTGCTTCCATCATCTGAACATGTCAAGAGTTAAAACAAAAACTCTACCCACCCGTCTCTTTAGGCAGCTGAATTCGAGCCTGCTCTTTCTTTTTAGAACAGTTTCTATTTGTGCTTTCAGAATTTCGTTCTTGAGAGTTTCCGACTTCTGTCTGATCTCCAGTGTAGAATTTTCAACCATGGGATCCTACCTATGCTTTTTCTGAAGTCAGAGAAATCTACTCACCCCAAACCCAAGTTGTACATCAAATGATATCCGGTTTTTCTTTAATTTATTTTTACAGACTCTAAGATGGGGTGATGACTTCCCTCTAGGGATCCCATTATCCATGTTTTGAGCAAGTGGCTCTTCCCTCTTGCTCAAACTTTTTTTATGAGCTTATTGTTAACGAATGCCAAGTTTTTAAAAGATTTCTGCCTTTGGCTGCAATAATGCTCAGTAGATAAATGGATTAGTAGAGAAAAATATTCTCAGGATATACAGATCATTGCAGAGTTTATTTCATTCCTGAACTTATCTATTTGCTCCTTTTATTCAGATGGTCTGTATTATGTTTTCATGAAAACAGCAATGATATTTCTCTCTCCAGTGATAGTCATATAAATGTTCTCTACCATACTCTTTTCCTCTTTCTGTTTCCTTAACATACTCATATGAGTATGTCATCTAAATAAATAATGAAATTTGCCCTCTTTTATCATGTTTCTTTAGAATAAAGCATACTCTTTCATGGCTATATTCCAGTCATGAACTGAATTTCCATTATTCTTTGTGCTAGGAAAGGAAAGAGTCTTTTCATTAGGCCTCCTAATTAACCTCAACTGAAGCCATGGGATTTATTGCTTGATCCCTTCTTGGATTTTATGTCCTGTGAATTACTGAGTGCCTCTACTGCTACTTTTCTTTCTAAGTTGTACCTACTAGTCTCTACAGTGTTTTGCTTAGAAAGCAGGACAATTTTCACCTTCTTACTTCATTCTCAGTTTAAAGTTTCCAAGAAACTATTATACTGTCTCTTTATTATTTTGGAGGCAATCAGGAGTAAATGTCTGAGGCCATATTTGAGCTCAGGTCCTCCTGACTTCCCGGTTAGTGTTCTATCCACTGCACCAGCTAGCTGATCTATTATCCTTTTGTTTTAATCAATGGTCTAAAAACTATATCTGGTCTCCTTAACAAGCTGATCACTTCCTAATTCCTCCTTTCTCTTTTCCCTTCAGTAAGTAAGCAACTATGAGGAAAATGCTTCCTGTTCACCTAAGTTGATCAGTTTCTTATGAAGGATTTCATAATCCCTAGCAATGTTTTCTGCTTGACTTCTAGTGGTAACATTTGTCTGTACAAGAATCAACAGAAGACTAATGGTTAATATTTCCAACTCTAACTGATAATGTCAAGTTTGGAAGTCCTTTGCATATGTAAAGTGCTTTGCAATCCTTAAAATGCTATACAAATGTAGGCTATTATTATTGTTATTATTATTAGTAGATTCACAAAGTAAAACATTCAATTTTTTGAAGTTGTGCTATGCTCCTGCTTAGGGTTTTTTTTCCTTGATCTAACAGAACATTAATTAAGTTCATGCTAGAATTAACCTATCCAAGGTAAAGGGAATGCAGGCTATAATGGCCCACTAAGCAGAGAGAAGAACTGGAAGGAGTAGCCTGAGAGTATATCAACTAGTCACCATGGTAATGGAAACAAAATTTATCATGAGAACGCAAGGATTCAGGCAAATTAATTTTCCACAGCATGGTTTTTAAAAAATTAAAGTGAACTTCTTTCTATTCCCATAGCTGTTTTGAGAATAGCATATTTAGGAAAGGAAAGCCTAGAAAGAGTATAATGTGGGGATCATTGATGGAGAAGGAATGGAGAATCATCATGGGAACATCAGTATTCAGTCACATTAAGTTTCCTTAGTGCAAATTTTTTTAGTAAGATGGACTCATTGCTGTTCCCACAGATATTTTGAGAATAGCACGTAACAGTGATGAAGGTTAGCATGGTATAAGAGTATAATAGCAACTAATCCTAAACTCTGTGATCATTCATAGAATATTGCTGACACAATTGCCCCTTGGAAGAAACTGGGGAGCCTGCTTCTGGGAGAGACATAATGCCATATAATAGAAGTCTCTTAGACAGACTGGAAACGTGATCAGACATTTCTATGATTGGTTCCAGTAGTGTTCCACACAGTGAATATCAGCCTTTTTATTGGATGTGGGGTATCCAAAAGGCACTGTTAGTAGTCCTCTCTCTTGATGTGGGCTGTTCTCATCAAGCTTTCCTTCTTGGTCGACTTAGTCCACTGAAAGACAATGTTATTGGGGAAAGGGCCTCAAGCCTTTTCCTTTTGTGTTCAGCAAGTGGTCCATAAATATACCTTGGTGCTATTCCTCAGTGTTTGTTCTTTGCTTCTAGTGAAAGAACTTTTAATCTGCAGGCTACAACATTGTGAATTTGGAAAGGTCAAGAGAATGAGCTCCCCAAGACCCAGGAATCTGAGAGTTAAGTCCATTCTGGATTGTTCAGTTGATCCCATATCATTTACCCAAAGGAAGAATGAGGACTTTCAGCTTCCAGACCAGGGCAATTGAGATGAGGATGCCAAATGATTAAACAGAACTGGGAAATTAGTCATTATTTGTTAACAGTTGAGGGAATACATCCTGAACTGGGGCTTGAGCTAAGAGCATTAAGGATGACATATCCTAACCCCTTAAGAGTTCTCCTGGAATCCTGAAATACAGTTGTAGCTCTGAACCAGTGAACCAGAGAGTTTTTGGCTACATGTGAGGCCTGGTCTAAAATTGGATGCCTCACATGTTGAGGGACCCCTGAAGAGATTCTAACTATGAAATATGGTCAGCCAACCACTTAATCTGCTGCAGAATTGCTCCTCAAGTCTGTGCCTGGCCAGTTTGTTACCTGTGGGTTTTTCTCAGAGTTCAGTGTCTCTGCTGTACAAGATGATCCACTGGTTGGTCTCCTGGAGTTACTCTGAACAGGTAGCTACAGTCTTCTACCTTCAAGTAATGGCTGGACTAAGTGCACTTTTTTCCCTTCTCAATAGTTTTACTTTTCCGAATACATGAATACATGTAAAGATTCATTTTTGTAAGACTTAGTGTTGCAAATATTTCTCCCTCCTTGCTTTACTTTTGCTTTACAGCAAGCAATCTGACATAGGTTAAATATGTGTAATCCTTTTAAACACATTTCCATACTTGTCATGTTGTGCAAGAAAAATCAGATCAGAGGGGAGAAAATAGCAAAAAAGAAAAAAGCAAACAAACAAAAAAGGTGAAATATTATGCTTTGATCCACATTCAGTGTCCATAGTTCTCACTTTGGACTCAGATGGCATTTTCCATCCCAAGTCTATTGGAACTGTCTTGGATCACTGTATTGCTAAGAAGAGCCAAATCCATCACAGTTGATCATCATATAATCTTATTATTACTGTGTACGATAATCTCCTTGTTCTGCTCACTTTGCTTAGCATCAGTTCATGTCTCTCCAGGCCTCTCTGAAATCATCTTCCTGATCATTTCTTATAGAACAATAATATTCCATAACATTCATATACCATCACTTATTCAGCCATTACCCAACTGATAGCCATCTACTTAGTTTCCAGTTCTTTGCCAGCACAAAAAGGGCTGCCACAAACATTTTTGCACATGTGGGTCCCTTTCCCTCCTTTAAGACCTCTTTGGGATATAAGCCCAATAAAAATACCACTGAATCAAAGGGTATGGGCAGTCTGATAGCGCTTTGAGCATAGGTGCTTTCTTAAGCTAGACTGATCTAAACTACATTCTTCTTTTCAGCTGGACTGCTACAAGGCTTCTTCACCTAAGGTAATGATTTTTAGCTAAGGATTGGCTGAAGCTTAGTCCCATTGACTCCCTCAGGGTCTCATCTCTGAGATTACGACTCTAGGCAGGAGACAGGGAAATGCTTGCCTCTGAGGGTTATGCTTCATTAATTGAGTCATATATTTTGATACTTCAAAGGATTGGAGAGCTCATTCACATACCACCAAAAGTAGGACACAACTCCCCTACATGCTCTCATTTTAGGACTTCCAACAAATCATTCAAAAGGGGTCCACCTGTAACTTTCATCTAGATCTCTTGACATGGAATGGCTACAAGAGCAGATGAAGGCCACTGATCATGTTTTGTATCCATCATAATATGTACAGTTATATAAAAGACACAGGGATGCACATAACAGAGATTGCATCTCCAGTCTACCCTGACATATTGCATTCATGTTGTCTAGATATAGTTTGATTCAAATTAGCACCTGAAGGCTTATCTGAAGTCAATACAACTCCTTAATCTTCTAATGGGGTACAGGAATATATAGGAGCCAACTATCACTAGCTCTTAAGAGATGAAAGATAAATTTTCACTGTAAGAATTTCCACTTTGGAAATAGCAAACACTACAAATCAGCACTTGATTTATTTTTTTTTATTTTTAGATTTTAGCAAGTGATGCACAAAATGATAATAAAGTCGATTAAATTTCAGTTTGTCCTTTGTATATTCCTACCCCTCACAGGAGCTGATTGTTAAATATTTACCAGCTTACCACTGATTGGGTTACAAAGGTACAAATGAAGGACTTAGCTTGAGCTAAGGTCTAAACGTGGGGCACTTGAAGATTTGAATAGAAAGCTACACTTATATACCAAGGGGTAGGTTGATTATTTAGAGAAATATAAATAAATTTAGAAAATATAATAACTGGGGTAATTATTGTAGCTTTATCATGGGCTAATGGATTCAGAGAATTATGTCCTTGTTCCTCCATTTAATAGCTCTGTGAACTAGATAAATACTTCATCTTCTCTAGTCAAGCCTACAAATACCACCTACCTCCCTCAATTTTCTCAGCAGAGGAGTTTGACTCATATTGAGAATATAGAGGCCATTAGGGAGGAGAAAGTGGGGCTGATGACTTTTGGTGGCCCTCTTTCACTTAAATGTAATTTACTTGTATGTCATGGCATTGTCCTCTTCAGGAACAAAGGACAAAAGGCAACCTCTGTGGGTGGAGCTGCCCCACTGGGGACCAAGCTGATCAGGTAGATCACACAGCTTTCCCTTTCTTCTTTCCTTCTTTCTTCCTTTCTCTGCCTTCCATCATTCCTTCCTTCCTTCCTTCCTTCCTTCCTTCCTTCCTTCCTTCCTTCCTTCCTTCCTTCCTTCCTTCCTTCCTTC
>JAJPUD010004659.1:65068-76595 GCA_023553655.1 Myrmecobius fasciatus
TTCCTTCCTTCCTTCCTTCCTTCCTTCCTTCCTTCCTTCCTTCCTCTCCTTCTCTCTGTCTCTGTCTCTGTCTCTCTGTCTCTCTCTCCCTTTCTTTTTCTCCTCTGTCCATATAAGGTATCATGTCCTTACCTATGAGTACTCTGCCCCCCAAAATATGTAAAAATAATTTTTGATCACTGAAATGTCACAACTTTTCTTGGGATTTACGGGCTAGATTTCTTTCTGAAGGACCATGCCTTAAACCAAAATCACTCTGGCTCCCATTGACTGGCCAAAGGTGGGTTCCATTGGGCCCTTATTAGACTCAGAGTGAATTCGAATAGCAATTGTTAAGGTTTGAAACTCAGAGGATCTTCCTCTTCCAGATGGATTTTTTAATAGGTAACAGAGGCCATTCTCTGCCTCATTTCTTACCAGCCTTAGTAACTGAATGGGTGTTGTCTTAGTCAAACTAAGACCAGCTAAAGATTTCAGCTTAAAAAGGCCAAGACCTTCCATCATCCAGGACCATCTCCAGTCGTCCTGATCTGTATCTGGCCACTGGACCCAGATGGCTCTGGAGGGAAAAGGGAGGCTGGTGACCTTGCACAGCCTCCCTCATTTCAATACAATTCACTGGCATGTCATGGCTTCACCTTTCTGATATCCTCTTGGAGAACAAAAGACAAACAACAACAACAAGGGGCCATTAACTATGATTTTCCTCCTGAAATCATCACCCATTATCTTTCTCTTTTTTTATTCCATTCTTGACAAAGACATGTTCCTCCTAAGGCCACCCTCACTTTCCATAACCTTGATCTCATCTTCTCTTGTCTTGGGTGTGGGCAAGAAGGCAAGTGGCAAGGCAGCTGAGAAGAGAGTATTAGTGAAGTTAAACATGGCTGAGGCTTTCCTGAAAGAAAGATCCAAGGGAAGCAATCACCTAAGAATACAAGGGACAAAATTTTAGAGATGGAAACTCTGGAGACAGGGTAGCTGTATGACCATGAACAAAGAATTTAATCTCTCTGAGCATCAGTTTCCTCATTTGTAAAATAAAGGTAAGGGTACCGACTTGACAGCATTACTTGCAGTGAAGATCAAACAAGATAATGTATATAAAGTACTCGGAAAAACTTGCAAAAAGTAGATGTGTCAACTATTAGTATAACTATTATTCTTGGTAAGTTAGCGCCGCCTGGGGGCTAAAAGCAAAAATCACACCTCTGGCCTGCAAGCTAGGCTAGACCTTAGACCATGAATTTTGTTGTGCATGTTGGAAAAAGCTAGAGAAGGGATTTGGGAAGATTTTTCTTAGTCTTTCAATGGATAAGTGTGTTTGAATGGATAAGTATGTTCTGGACCTAATAATTTCTCTATACAGTGCTCCTTTTTCTCAGATCTTTTGTTTTAGCAGAAATTAAAGTTGAAGGCTCCTTTCTTCTACCTCTCCCCCTTCCCCTCACACCCCAACATGAAATGCCCAACAAAAATGACTGCCGATCATATCTAAGCAGGCAGACTACCACATATAGTGGACAAAATATAAGATAATGATCTCTCTGCCTAATCTACTTAAAAAACACCCAACCCTCACATTTTCATTTGATGGGATGATAGCCATTTTATATGCTCAACAAAAACGAAAGATCAATTTCTGATAAGCGACACCAAACAAAACAGTCTAAAACTTCTTAGGATAAATTGCTCATGACAACAAGAATTCTGACCTCTTGTTTATTTCACCAGCCACCCAAGACACTTAGTTCTTTTCAGGTCATTTCTCATTAGATCAAAGATATCTACTGAACTTAGAAATCAAAGACTCTCTGAGCTTTACCCTTAGTGTTCCCCAAAATTAATCCTTTAAATTAGAGTCTTGCAAGATTAGGCATTCACTAAAGAAGTTACAGATTTATTGAAGAAGATCAACCAAAGCTTATTTTTATTTAAATTATCATGATTTTCAACTCAGTGTGAAGCAATTATTTTCTGTGTTGCTGCTCTGATCTCTCTTTGTGGCTCTGCTACAATGATCAGAGTATTGAAGAGTAACAAGTGAAAGAGACAGCTGATACCTGCAGCACTGAAAATGGAAGATCAGGCTTTGGGGACAGATGAGAGATATTTCCATTTAACCCATAAAAAGGCCCACAGCTCAGGCTGACTCCAAGTGGAAATCTGTTCCAGCTTTCCATAAGCCTCAGCACAAAGGAAGGCACCTTAAAATGTCACTGCTCCTTCACAATTTGATAAGCAATTGCCAGGCCTGAAAAGATATTTGTTGGAGGCATTTTTGTGGTCAATTATTGTTGGTGCAATGCTGCAGTGAGACATGGTGTGTATTCCTGTCGTGTCTATGACAATTGGTAAAAAGGCTGACATGTGGCCCCTTCTTTCCAGATGAATTCTGAAGCCTTCTCTACATTCTCTGAGCAGGAACAATCTTTTTCAGCATTCATCTTTTTCAGGAAAAATATCCCCACACAACCAGACAGGGAGAGCTATTACAGGCCCCAAGTCAATCGGAAAGTGTTAACCAATTCATTTGGCAAACATTCTACTCATCTTTAAAAAAATAATAATAAAAAAGAAAAATAATAATAATACATAGTATCTTTCATAAGATATGGCAGTAAAGGATGTTGTAAGTATGTAAGTATCATCCCTTCCTTAAAGAAATCCCTCTCCCCTTGTGAAAGATTTCCTGTGCTCATTGCAAGCCTTTAACATGTTCATTGGTAAGTTTTGCTTTTAGATTGTCTTTGTTTCTGAATCTATGTCGCTCCCTCTCCTAGTCAGGAAACCATAGCTTGTAGCAGGGAACAAAAAAAGAAAGAGGAAAAACAGTAAATCAAAACTAACACATAAACAAAGCCTGAAAACATATAGAACAGGAGTGCCTGGAAGGTGTGATGACACTCAGAAGGGAAGAGAAGGACCAATAAGGGACACTGCACAATGTCTCAGTACTTCTACATATGGCTACTTTGCCCATCAAGAATTCCCCACCTTTGCAAGGAAGGGAGTGAGGTCCATTTTCTGCTCTCTTATAAAAACAAGAAGAAAAATAGCTAGCATTTCTATAGCTCCTACCATGTCCCAGGCACTTTCCTAAGTTTTTGAAAAAATATTATTTCATTTGATCTTCACAATAACTTTGGGAGATAAATGCTATTATTAACCTCATCTTGGACATGAGGAAATTGAAGCAGACAGGTAAAATGATTTGCCCAGGGTCCCACAACTAGTAGGTATCTGAGACCAAATTTAAAGTCAGGTCTTCCTGATGCTGGGTCTAGCACTCTATCCACTGTACCACCCAGCTGCCACCAATTCTTCAAGGTCAGCCTTGGTCACTATAATTAAAGTTTAATGATATCTTTTTGCTCTTTCCATTTATATCACTGCAGCCATCATATACATTGTGTTCCCACTTCTAACCATCTAAGTATGCATATATATATATATATATATATATATATATATATTCTTTTCCACACTTCTCTGGATTCATAACTTACAGTACAATGATATTCTATTACATTCATGGATCATAATTTGATTATCCATTTTCCAGATGATGTTCATTTACTTTATTTCCAGTCCTTTGCTACTACAAAAAGTCTAAGTATAGTTTTTTGAAAGATATTTTCAAAATCTTTTAAAATCTTTCTTTCTGTTGTTGACCTCTGTGGACTTTATGCTTAGTGTTGCCATCTCTGAGTCAAAGGTTATGGAAATTTAAGACACTTTCCAAATGTAATTCTAAATTGACTTCTAGAAGGCCTGGATGAAATAACAGATCCATGAGTAGTGTGTGTGTGCTAGAGTCTAAAACTGTGTGTGTTCTCTAAGAAGGTGCTACATATTCTTTCACTCTCCCATCATAATGTTCCTGTTTTTTTGCCAATTTACACCTCTTCTCCAGTACAATTGTTCTTTAGTGGCTAGAATGCTTCTCTTTCTCTTTCTGGCCTGAGATCCTCCCTCTTTCTAATCTCCCACAATCATGAGTTCAATCTTTCCAATGATTTTATCCTATTTTTCAATAGATAGTCTCCCCACACTTGTTTCAAGACTTAAAAATTATTTTCCCCATTTAACCATAGAGTTGGATACATCATTTTCTCTCCTCTTTCCCTTATAACCCTTTTCACAATTCACACAATTTTCCACTCTTTTATTCCCTCATACAAAATATACTGATTAACTTATAGGGGAGCAGGAATAAGTCATGGAATATTCAACTCTTCAGCTCCTCCAGTCTTTCTTGTTTCTTGATTGTCACTTTTTGTTTTTCACAAGATGGATCAACTTTTATTTCAACAAAAAAGAATAACCTATGTAACAGAGAATGAATTGCAATATTTAGTCTTTTCTTGATAATCATATACTATATATCTTCATGTACTTCTGATGTTTGGATTGTTAGCCATATAATTTGAGAGTTATAGAATGTTTTGTTTTGATCTTTTGTTTAACTTTTATCTCTTTTTTTATTCTGATGATCAGGCTCAGGTTTATAGAATATGATGTTCTGGGGCACAATTTGAGTTCCCTTGCTTTGAAAAATATATTCCATTCTCTTTATAATTGCTAATGGATGTGGAATAATTCTGTTTTATTTGAATTGCCTTTCCTATACTTTTGGAGATCTCTCTCTCTCTCGGTTGTTGGCAAATTTCTATTTCTATTTAATTTGTTGGGACAGCTAGGTGGCACAGTCAATAAAGTATGGTCCCTGTGTAACCCTGGGCAGCTCACTTAACCCCAGTTGCCATACACACACACATACATACACACACAATTAATTTGTTAAATTTAACTACTATATATATTTAAATTTTAAGTGCATGTGTGTAAGTATACAGATGTATATGTTTTGTGGTGATGATAACTTGATTCTGTGTACTTTGTTGACTATATTCTGAGGTTCTGCTTAGTTCAGTTCTGCGTAGTTCATTAGCCTTATTTCCTGCATTATGATATACAGGTGGTTGTTGTTACTTTTTTTTTTCGTTTGCTGTATTCTCCTGTAAGACTTATGACCTTAAAAGTAATTTTTGTGCTTTGTCCCAAACCTGTGTATGCAGCTCTAGTTTGGCACTCGATGAGGATCTTGTAAATATCTTAAACTCATTATATCCCAAAGAGAACTCATTTTCTACTCACCCCCATAATACCTGCCTGTCTCTAAAACTTCTATTTCTAGTGATGGTATTGCCACTCTAGTAGTCACCCAAGTTCTTCATGTTGGGGCTCTTTTTTGAATCCTGGCTCTTAGATCCAATCAGAAGTCAAATTAGAGATTGGAAGAACTTCTCATGTTTCCCTCCACATAATCTCATATAGATCCCCTTTTCTCTGCTCACATAATCCACGTATAAATGAATGTCATTATCACCTCTTGCCTGGATTATGGTAACTGTCTCTGAATTCATCTCTTTGCCTTAAGTCTTTCTTTTCTCTAGTTCTCCCTTCACTCAATTGTCAAAGTGATTTTTCTAAATTGCAACACTATGTCACTTCTCTATGTGATAAGCTCCACGTGGCTCTCTCTTACCTCTAGGGTTACATGTAAACTCAACTATTTAGCTTTTAAATTTCTTCTGAACCTGCCACCAACCTACGTTTTCAAATTTGTTATGCCGCACTCCCCTTCCTGCACACCACAGTCCAATCAGACTGGCTTTATCATTATTCCTCGTTCATGATGCTGCATCTCCACATTTTTGTTGTTCCTATGTCTGGAACAGATGCCCATCCTATCTTTCACAAAGGAAGTGCTAAATGACTGCTTCATTAATAAATAGAATTTTAGCATCTGAGGAAACATTATTCCAATCTTTTTCTCAAGTATTAATCCTGCTTCTAATGAAATTCTGGTGAGTGATCACTCAGGCTCTATTTAAAGTGATGGAAAGCTCACGACTTACTCTCGTGACTCCCATGATGGAAGAGTGTATGCGTCTGAGCCCAGGCCTGGGGGTGTCTGTCAGGTTCTTTGAAAAGGAATCTGCTTAAAGACAATTTTCCCTGGCAAAGTCAGCCTCTGGAGAATGATAATCATCTGTGACAATGAAGACAATTATGATAGCAATGACTTTGATGATGTGGAGGAAGATAATGGCCTAAATGACTTGGAAAAAACCCTGAGGAAAGGAACTAGGGGAAGATGGAAAGCCTTCCCGCTGGAAAACAGTAATAGGGGAATAAATGAACTCCAGGCAGGTCACTACACTCTTCATGACCAAGTATGAGCACACCCAAGTCTTGGGTATCCAGGCTCTGCAGATACTTCTGTGATGGTAGAACTGGAAAGAGAACCCAACTGGCTCCTCATCATCATGAAAGAGGCTAAGGCTCAAAAGATCCTCATCATCATCCTCTAAGACCTGCCCAATGGCAACTGTGAAACTGTGGTATAGATGAGCTCATCATCACTAAGTGAGCTCCTATCTCTACCTCTGACTCCCTAGCAATTTTATTTTTTGTTTGTTTTAAAAATAGATAATAAAAACTATTCAAACTCTTGAAGAAAGCAAAAAGAAAAAAATGTATTTTTAAAAGATTTTTTTTTCAAAATTTTAATATGGTAACTATGTCCCCTCAAGTCTAATCTTCTTCATAATAAACACCCCAGAACCCTACCTTTATTCACTTTAATTAGAAATCCGTATTCTGGCCATTCTGGAATTCTTCCATGTGCTTCAGTTCATCAAGTAATATTGATACTACCTCCATTGGTATAGATCAAAACCCATCTGTGCTTTCACAAATTATAAACTTTGTTGACCGTGTTCTTCTATACATTCTCCAGAGTATACCTATTGACCCAAATGGCTTGCATTTTATGGTACCAGTGGAATACTCTGGCCAGTCCTCTTCCCACATGGTAGCCCACACTCCAGTATGATCATAGTGCATTTCAGTAACTTCCCTTGTGCCATTTCTTATATAAGGGCCACTGCTAGAAAGATGCTATCACCTGTTGACATTCTCCCCTCCCATAAATCTTTCCATAGCATTTAGAACCACCAGAAATGTTGTCTTTCTCAAGAGAGTGGAGCTGCAAGATTGACAGTCACAAATCAATATGAAGAGAACACGTGAGTTGATGATAACAGGAGTCTGTGGCATGGAGAACAGCATGAGATCATTAAAAGCAATGCACAATTTCCCCAATGCAATCTAGCTCATTCTTTTCTTCCTATTTGGCCCCAGGACCCACGTATTGTCTATCAATAGAGGCCTTGCCAGGTATATTAGTAACGCTCAAACTCACATCCTGGCCACACAACTAGCATAGTCTGGACAATAGGCACTTGGTATCCATTTAGTTTTTCCTATAGGAATTTCTGAGCCTGACCTCTCTTAAATAATCACAGATCTCATTAAGGAGGCCCTATAATGGTCAAGGGCTGGATTCAATCATTATGATTCACATCATCCAAGAGTACTTCTGTGCACCTACAATGTGGTGTCCAGAAATAAACACAATGTTCCAAATGGGGTCCAGCCAATAAAGAATACAATGGAACTAACCTCAAGGACATCATATTATTCATGCCAGGTAAGATGAGAGGCAAACAGTTGGAGATGTTTTTTATTTTTCTCGCCTGAATTTTTGGCTACAAAGGACAGCTCTCTGGCATGAGGAAGGGAAGAAAAAGGACACAGAGAAATGTAAGAGATACAAAAGAGAAAAATAACTACCAGAAACATTTTTAAAGGATTACACTTTTTTGCCTGCCAAAACACACTGCTGATTCATATTGAGCTTCCTGTTCATTAGAACCCCCAGGTCTTTGAAAAACATCAACTGTTTTCCAGTTATGCCCATCACCCTTCAATCTTTATCCATGAAGTTGACTATCTTTTATAACACACGTGCAGAATTTTCCATTTATCACTATTAAGTTTCATATAGCCCTCTGGACCACTTTGTTATTGTTTTTTGGTCTACAATGTAAGGGATTTTTGTCAGGAAAAGTTTAGCTCTGTTATGTATTTCACCCAGTATTTCCCCCATCATGAGCCATATTTTTCTCTTTGTCTTTCTTGGCTCTTGTGGTAGTTTAAGATAAATCATTTCAAAATTTTCGTTTTTGTTTGTTAATTTTTTATTAGAGTACAAAGTAGTTATGTACATTTCATGCACTGCTATAAGATCTTATTAACTGGGAGTTTTATTCTGGAGATGCATAGATTTCTGAGGTGCTATATTTTAAAATGTATCCCTAAAAAGAGCTATACTGCTACAAAAGAGTTTGAATCACAATTCCCGTCTTCTGGTAAAGAGAATATGGTCTCTGGATGAAGAATGAGGCACATTTATGGAAATGGCCAATGTGGGGATTTGTTTTCCTTAGCTATACATATATATTATGAGTGTTTATTTTATTTTTTAATGGGACAGGGTAAGTCAGGAGACAAAAAGTAAATGTTTAATGATTTTTTAAAAAAATGCACAGGCCCTAGGGTCAAAGCAAAGAATTACTATTTATGATGCCAAAATAAAACAAGGTATGATCATTGTCCTTTCCACACTGGTTAAAGACCCTGGAACAAGCTTTCAGGAAGACATGGGGAAGAGCTGCATGGACTGTGCAGCAACCAATGGGTCACAGCCTGCATCATTGAAGAGGATACCCTACATTGAGGAGAAGAAAAATCTACTACAAGATTTGAGAGTCCCTAAAGTATGAATATCTCCTCTTAAAAAGGGGTCCTTGGAGAGCTTAGCCAAGTCCTCTGCAAGCAAAGCTCTATCTTGTTCCAGAAAGTAAGCCAGTCAACTCTATGAAGAAAGGTAGCAGAGACTTCCTTCCGGGGGTGGAGGCCATGGTGGCGGAGATCAGACAGGATTCTCTGTAACCTCCTCTAACCTCCCCTCAAACCAACAACATATGAAGCCTCTAGACTGATTCTGAAGCAAAAAAATCCACAATATCTGGAGAACAACACGATTCTAGAAGAAGATACTCTGGAAGAACCTCAAAACAGGTCTGTTTTAATGGGGCAGGGGGTGGCCTACTGAACCCAGACTGCAGCACAGGGAGACCGGGGCAGGGAGCTGGAGCAGGGAGCTGGAACAGGAGTCAGAACAGGAGTGGGAGCGTTGTGCTTTTCACACACCTGGGAGTCTTCTGCGAGCCTCTTGGAACAATTTGTCCTGATTGTGGGCAGGTGGTTTGGAGGGTCTGCCTTTTGAGGGGGATAGATTGTGAACCACTGAACCCCCTGATGAGCATCGGACCTAGCTGCCATTACACAGCACCTTAAAGCAATCAATCAAACAACAGGACTGATAAGCACCAGAAATAATTCAATCAGCGGAGCTGCCCAGCCTCTGACATAATTCAATCAGCAGAACTGCCCAGTTCCTGAAATAACTCAATCAGCAGAACTGCCCCAGGGCAAATTAAAGCAGCTGTCCCACCTTTGCCCTAAACAGACCTCACACCTTTAAAAAAAATGAATAAAAAACCAAAAAGAGCTCTCACCATAGACAACTTTTATGGAGAGAGGGAAGAACAGACCTCAAATCCTGAGGCCCCTAAAGGTAAAGCAACTCCAGAAAAAGCCCCAAAGAGAGACATAAATTGGTCTCCATGTCACAAGGCTTTCTTTGAAGATTGCATAAAAAATCTTAAAAGAGAGTTAGAAGAAACATGGGGAAACGAAATGAGATCACTGCAAAATAAAATAGAAAAAATGGAAAAGGAATGCAGTGAACAAAAAAATGTAATTGGTCAATTGCAAAAGGAACTAAAAACAGTAACTGAAGAAAATAAGACATTAAAAATTAGAATCGAACAATTGGAAATTAATGACTCATCAAGACTTCAAGAATCAGTTGAACAAAAACAAAAAAATGAAAAGACAGAGAAAAACATGAAATATCTCCTAGGAAAAACAACTGACCTGGAAAATAGATCTAGGAGAGACAATCTAAGGATTATAGGGCTTCCTAAAAGCCATGATGAAAAAAAGAACCTGGACACTATATTCCAGGAAATCATAAAAGAAAACTGCCCTGATATTTTACACCCAGAAGGCAAAATACTCCTTGAAACAATCCACTGATCACCTCCTGAAAGAAACCCAAAAATTAAGTCCCCCAGAAATATCGTGGCTAAATTCCAGAACTATCATAGCAAGGAAAAGATATTACAAGAAGCCAGAAAGAAACAATTTAAATATCGGGGAGCTACAATTAGGATCACACAGGACCTAGCAGCTTCTACTTTGAAGGATCGAAGGGCCTGGATTCAGATATTCCGAAGGGCAAAGGAACTTGGATTACAGCCAAGAATAAGTTACCCAGCTAGAATGAGCATTATCTTCCAGGGAAGAAGATGGTCATTCAATGATATAGGAGAATTTCACCTATTTCTACTGAAAAGACCAGAACTGAACAAAAAATTTGATCTACAAACACAGAACACAAGAGAAACATAAAAAGGTAACAAGAAAAAATAACTCTTGAGAACTATATTTATGTTATAGATACTTATAGAATGAGGGTTGATTTTATGAATCGATTATTACATTATGATTATATGATTACTGTGATTTTATGATTATTATCATATGATTACTGTGATTTTATGATTATTATTATATGTTTATTGTGATTTTATGAATCTTATGATATGATAAACTGAAAAAGAAATTAGAGGTAGAAAAGGGATAACACTGGAAGAAGAGGAAAAGGAGGTAAAATAAGGGAAATTACATCACATGTAGAGGCAAAGAAAACCTATAATGATTGAGGGGAGAAAAAGGAGGGGAATGAGAATTGGGTTAATCTCCATCTCATCAGATTTTGCTCAGAGGGAATAATAGACGTACTTATGAGGAAACTGGAGGGAAAGGGGGGAAAAAGGGGGTGGGTGGGGCTCTAAAGGGGAAGGTTTGTTTGAGGGAAGTGGTTTTCAAAAGCAAAATAGTAGGGAGGAGGGAAAGGGGATAAGAAAGAGAAAAGCATAAGCTAGGGTAAATAAGATGACAGGAAATACAGAATTACTTATTTTAACTGTGAATGTGAATGGAATGAACTCTCCCTTAAAGCAGAAGCAGATAGCAGAGTGGATTAAAAACCAGAATCCAACAATATGTTGTATACAAGAAACACATATAAAACATAGAGATACATACAGGGTGAAGGTAAAAGGCTGGAGCAGAATCTATTACGCTTCAGGTGAACAAAAAAAAAGCAGGGGTAGCAATCCTGATCTCAGACCAAGTAAAAGCAAAGATAGACTTAATTAAAAGAGACAAAGAAGGAAATTATATCTTCCTAAAGGGTACCATAGATGATGAAGCAATATCAATACTAAACATATATGCACCAAGTGGTATAGCATGGAAATTCCTAGAGGAAAGGTTCAGAGAGATGCAAGAAGAAATAGACAGCAAAACTATAATAGTGGGGGATCTCAACCTCCCTCTCTCAGAACTTGATAAATCAAACCACAAAATAAATAAGAAAGAAGTTAAGGAGGTAAACAAAATGTTAGAAAAGTTAGGTATG
>JAJPUD010004659.1:81595-135108 GCA_023553655.1 Myrmecobius fasciatus
GTGGACAGATGCCGCCTGGGGCCACATCACAGGAGTAGAAGGAAAGTAGCCAAGGATCTATCATGCATGTTTGGAGAAATTAAAAAAAAAAAGAAATACTCAGTGATAGGGAGGGGGAGGGAATGATTCAATGTTTTAAGACCAAACAATATGAGAACCAGCACTCACCATGGCACATTTTTGAAAATGTTGGGAGGAAGGCTTTTGGTTAGGTAATTTGACATTGGGAAAAGAGTGCTATTTGGAGAATTAGGAGAACCTGAGCTTAAAACTCACCTCTAACACTTACTACCTGGGTGTACAAAGTTAAGGCATGACTTCTAAGCCTCAGTTTCCTCATCCTTGAGAATATTTTTTTAAAAATTGGAAAGAGGGTAGTGAGATGGCACAGTGGATAGAGCACTGGCCCTGAAGTCGGGAGGATCTGAGTTCAAATCCGGATTGAGATACTTACTAGTTGTGTGACCCCCAGACAAGTCACTTAACTCCAACTGCCTTGTCAAAAACTATTTTTTACAATGCAGGGGTATGCTGGGTCTCTGAAAAGTAGGAGACGCTTTTAAGGTGAATCTGAGTCATTAGCATTTGCCCCATCACTTTTTTAAGTGTAGATAATCAACAGTACAAGAAAATCAAGCCCTTGTTATATTTGACAATCTCTAGGATGTGTTTACACTAAAAATTGAATAACCAGCTCTCCTGAGCCATATAATCTATCTTCAGCACTTCCTTGTTTATAGGGCTGTTGTGAGATTCCAGTTAAATTACAAAAGGCACTTTGCAAATGTGCTTTCATTAATAGCAGGAGCAGCAGAAGCAGCACCCCCATAACCACCAACATCATCATCATCAAAAACTCAATGGCATTCACAATTGCACAGGAACAGATTCTTGGGGCCTCTCGATGTTGGACAATAGAGGAGAATGGGGGAGGAGGAGAGGAGTGTTAAAAGCTATGGCTTACTCTCCATTTGGAAAACAAGGCTGAGCCAAGATTCCCTTGAGATGGTTTTAAGTCAGCTCTACTTTGGTCATCATGTCTTCTATAGATAATAGATCCTGGAACCTCAAGTTTTCCTACAGTCACAGATCAGCACTCGTAAGGGTCAGTGCATGATGGGCCACCATCTTGATATTTAAAGGAACTAGTAATCCTTCTAACAATGGGTCGAATAGTCATCTATACTTAGCCTACGAAGTCCTTATCCAAAGTGAAAGAGGCTCTTAAAGCTGAAGATCAAATGCTAATTTTTCTCATGAAATTCACTCAGGTCAATCAAATGAAAAGTGGCATGAAGATAAAACAGGAACAATAATGAAAATTTAAAGCCATCCCATCTATTTTCACTTCTGAAAACAGCCACCTAGTCAGATAAAGGAAGAAAATAAATAGGCTAGAATGACTAGAGGAGAAGAGTTGTCTCAGCCACTAAAGCCTATCCAAATAATCATAAAATCGTTTGTCACATTTCTTACGTTCACATAACAAAGAAATGGACTGTACTTAAGGAAAAAAAATCTTCCACAGGCTGGCCAGTATTGAGCAATTCTGCTGAACACCAACAGAGCAACATACACATCCAAATAAGTTCTTGCAGAGGATTTAGGAACAGAATGGCATCAAGCCAAGATAAGTAAAACAAAATAAAATGAGTCAGAAAATTCACTTGTTATATGTTTCCAAGACCTAGGACAGCACCTATATAGATTTCAATCAGTATTATTTACCAATGCTGGAGGAGAGAAGCAGTGGGCTAGTGACAGGAGTGGATATGAATTCAGAAGAAATCTGGATTCAAATTACACCTTTGATACTTCCTAACTACAAGTGTAGGCAAGTCATATCATGTTTCTAAGACTCAGTTTCCTCATCTGTGAAATGAAGAATAATATTTATGCAATCTTCTGGGAGGATTTGAATGAGCTAATAGATGCAAAGAACTGTTCCATAAACACCAAGCATTCTTATGTAGTCAAGAGAATCCAGATTCAATTCCTGTCTGGCACTGTCACTTTCAGAAAGTGAGAATATTTGTCACATCCAAGTCACGGACAACTCTATCAGCCTGTTTCCACATCTCTAAAATGGAAACAATAATGTCACCAGTAATCACTGGTAAATGATAAAATACTTTGTATAACTTAAAGTGCCATAAAAGTGGCCACATGATGATGAATACAAAAATCCTTATAAGACTCAAACTAACTCTTAAAAGATTATACAACAAGCTCCCTATATCCCTATATCTTCAAAAGAAAGTATGAAAAAATATCAATGAACTATTGGGAAATCCTATACAGAATGTATCTCAACATAATTTTTGTCATTCATTCACTAGAGTAAGCTACATTTGAGAAAAGTGCATACCAGCCTCTGTCCATAGTGCTAGAAATATGAAGGCAGGAAATGGTATTAGTCTTGCTCTCAAGAGTTCACTTTTGTATGAGGGTTAAAGTACATATACAAGTAACAACAACCTGGGGTATGGTATAGTCAGTACCAGGTTAGTGACAAAGAAAATACAATGTTCTAAAGCAGATCAGAGAGACACATCATTTCTGATCAGAGTGCTGAGGAAAACTTTCTGGAAGAGTTCTACCTGGCCTGGTCCTTGAAAGATGATTGGGACTTTGATATGAAAAAGGGTACTCCAAGAAAAGCAATTGTATGAAGGTTGAGAGATGGGAAAAAAGACAAGACACATTTAAGAAATATCAGAGCAGCTAAGAGGATAAAAGCACTGGCCCAGGAGTCAGAAAGACCTGTTCAAATATGGACTCAGACACTTACTAGGTGGGAAATTCTGAACAAGTCACTTCACTCCAACTGCAGAAAGAGGGTGGGGAGAGAGAGACAGAGACAGAGACAGAGACAGAGACAGACAGAGGAGGGAGGAGATAAAGTATGATAAGAATACTGGGGTTTGGAGAGAATAATGGGAGATGATAGTGCCACAGATTTAGAACTGGAAAATGCTGCAGAAGTCAAGTCCAACCCCCTGATTTTACAGGTGAAACTGAGACCCAGAGAAAGTGAATGATTTATCCACCATTACACAGATATGAAATACTACAAGAGGTATTTGTGGCTCCAACTCCAGCATTCTATCTATTTTGCATTGTCTCTAAAACAGATTAAGTAATCAAAAATCATTTTCCAGGCACTTAAGTCAGGAAATGTACTAAATGACAGAGATATAAAGAAAGGTATAATTGGGCTTATATCCCAAAGAGATCTTAAAAGAGGGAAAGGGACCCACATGTGCAAGAATGTTTGTGGCAGCCCTTTTTGTAGTGGCTAGAAACTGGAAACTGAAGGGATGCCCATCAGTTGGAGAATGGCTGAATAAATTATGGTATATGAATGTTATGGAATATTATTGCTCTGTAAGAAACGACCAGCAGGACGATTTCAGAGAGGCCTGGAGAGACTTGCATGGACTGATGCTGAGTGAAATGAGCAGAACCAGGAGATCATTATTCACGGCAACAATACTATATGACGATCAATTCTGATGGACATGGCTCTCTTCAACAATGAAATGTTTCAAACCACCTCCAATTGTTCACTGAAGAAAGCCATATACACCCAGAGAGAGGGATGTGAAATGTGGACCACAACATAACATTTTCATGCTCTCTATTGATGTTTGCTTGCATTGTGTTTCCTTTCTCTGATTTTTCTTTCTTGTAGATATGATTTCTCCTGCACAAAAATGATGTGTGGAAATATGTATACATATATTCGATTTGTCAAGTATTTTAACATAATTAACATGTAGTGGATATCCTGCCATCTAGGGGAGGGGTGGGGACTAGGGGGGAAAAATTTGTAACAGAAAGCTTTGTAAGGGTTAATGTTGAAGAATTACCCATACATATGATTTTCAAATAAAAAGTTTTAATAAAAAAAATGAAGAAAGAAAGGTAGTAGTACCTCTTGTCCTCAAGGAAGTCCCATTCTAATGGTGGAGATTATGGAAATAGTAAGATACATATAAGACATATATATACATATATATATATATATATATATAATAGTAAGACACACACACACACACACACACACACAAAGTAGATGGGAGAACCAGTAGCTGGGGAGACCAGGAAAAAGCTTCCTGAGGAAAGGGGAATTTGAGCTGACAATGAAGTGGGCTGGAAATGTAAGAAGGGGCAAAGTTAAAAAGGACTTTAAATTACAAAGAAAGCACTCTTTTAAAACCTTAAAAGTAATAGGAAGAATAGCTTTCAACACTGAATGGGTGTTGCTTCACACTAAGACCTATTACAGACCTTAGTTTAAAAAATCCAAGACCTTCCATCATGCAGGACCATCTCCAGTCATCCTGATCTGCATCTGGCCACTGGACCTAGATGACTCTGGAGGGGAAAGGGAGGCTGGTCACCTTGCACAGCCTCCCTCACTTCAATCCAACTCACTCATGTGTCATGACATCACCTTCCTGATATCATGCTCCTCATTTAGAATGAAGGACAAATAACAACATGGAGACATGAGAATTTATTGAATGGTGACAGGACAAAGTCAGTCTTTAGGAAAATCACTTTGGCAACTGAATAGACAAAATATTGGAATGAGAGAGATTTGAGGGAAAAAGACTGATTAGAAGTCTATTGCAAGATTCTATTCAGAAGGTGAAAAGAGAGCTTGAATGAAGGTGGTTGCTGTGAGAATGGAGTAAAGGGGTCATAGACAAAAGTTGATATAAATGCAGAAGTGACAAAAGCTGCAATGGATTGCATATGTAGGATGAATGAGAGTGATGAGAAAAGGCCAACAATGAGGCCGTGGATCCAGGTAGCTGGGAAGATGGTGGGTGGTACCTTGAACAGGAAGAGGAAAGCTAAGAATAGGGTTTATGGAAAAAGATATTGAACTCAGTTTGGGACAGTTTGTGCCTCTTGGGCACAAATCTATGAGCTAGAGTATCAAGAAAGGAAATGTGGTTGTGTCATATTTATCCTTCAATAACTCAATATCAAAGGAAAGAATAATGGGAAGGGCTCATGTAGAAAATTAAGTATCCTCTCTTTAGGTTCAAATATAATTTATGAGAATAGCATAGGCTCTCCAGCACACTTATACTTGCAAGAGCACAGGATCAATATTATCATGGACATGTAAGGGCTATGCATGGAAAATAAAGTACAGAACTAGAGCAAGTGGACAGAAAATTTGAATGAATGTACAATCATATTCTGCTTATTGGGAGGTCAGCTTCCTAGCAAATACAACCCTTCAAAGGAATGGTAGTGACTTTCAAGCAGAAATACCCACCCCTCTGCTGCTGTATCTGTCAGAGGTTTATGGACTCATATTTGACATACAATTCTAATAAGCCTGATCATCTAGTTTTCCAGTCCAAATCAAGTGAGAAACATCAAACTAGAAAATGGATAAAGAAGAGCTGTTAGAGGTGAATATGACAGGAGTAGGAGAGAAAGGTAATAGTTTGTAACAAAGGAACCAGAAAAAATTTAATAATACATGGAATGGTATTATTGTACAATAAAATAATGGGTAGCCATAATAATGACCCTGAATCATTAAAAAAAGTTACATTATGTTCAAATTCTGTTTCAGAAGACAGGGGAAAAGTTATAAGGTGAAAATGGTTCTATTATAAAATGAGTAAAAATTTTTTATAAAACTTAAAAGCTTTGGCTCTGGTAGGCAGTTTAAGATATCCAGAAGATTCACTTATACACTACATTAAATAATTAAGAGATTTCTTGCTACGTTTCTAGTTGATGAGCAAGTGCCTTCTAACTCATGGATAGATGTTTTAAATTCTGATTTTCCTTTGTCAATAAAGGTCACTCATAACCCAGGATTTTTTTTTACTAAAGATTTTATAGGTTAGAAAATTGATTCAGTATATATCATCTGAAGACCTTCTCAGACCTTTAATGTGCCTCCAGCCACGTGCTTGAGCAAATGTGCTCTGCTGTTGAGCCATGAAGAAGTGTGTGTTTTAGCAAAGGCAGTCCCTTGGTGGCCATTTACTATTTATTTTGCTCTGTTTTCTGCATATCTAGTTCCCCCTTTAGCCTAGATCATCATTTCACTTCATCACTCAAGGCTAGCAGCTTCCAAAATGCCTCTGGTATACACCAAGACAGTTTCCCATTCTTCTGTGGGTGTGCCTTGGGGACTAGTTGGAAGCAGCTGACAGAAGAGTCCTTAAGTACAGAAGACACTGTCCAATCAATCTACAAGTTTTTAGGCCCAAATTAAAAACAACTCTATCTTTTTACATTTATTTAAGCAATATTAATCCTGCAATGATGGCTCACATTTTATCTGGAATTCTTATAACCTATCAAGTAAATACAAAGTCCCAATTCCTCCCTGCTTTCTTCCTGCTCCCCTTCCTTCCTCCCTCCCTCCCTCCCTCCTTTTCTTCCTTCCTTCCTTCCTTCCTTCTGTCCTTTCTCCCTCCTTCCCTTCTTTTCCTTCCTTCCTTCCTTCTGTCCTTCCTCCCTTCTTTCTTTCCTTCCTTCCTTCCCTTTCTCTCTTTTTTCTTCCTTACCCATTATATGCCAGGTACTATGCTAGAGGATAAAATTGCAGAGAGCAGACAGGAAAGTTTCTGCTTTCAAGGAGCTGGGGACGGTATGGGGCGGGGGGGTAGAGAGGATAGAAGGCATCTATAAAATTGCACAAATAAAAAAAATCCAAAGAAAGCAAAAATACAAAGTAATATTGGGAAGATACATCCCAAGCATAATCTTAAGGAAAGGTGTTGTGTAGGAGGAATGATTTGAGCTGATCCTTACTGGAAACTAATGATGTTAAGATGTGGAAATAAGGAAAGAATGTGCTCGAGACATTGAGAACAGGTTGGGCAAAGGTGAAGAGGTGAGAGATGGAAAATATGTATGAGAAATGGAAAGCACACCAGTTTTATTGGAACATAGTAGGTGTGACAGAGAATAATGCGCAATAAGGTAGAATGGAGTCGAATCACAACAGCTTTCAAATGCCAATTTGGTGATTTTTCCATCACCAAGCCTAGATTTATCTTTTTGCAACTTCTACCTAACCCGGGTCCTGGTTGTATGCTGTGGGCTCAAGGAGAAAGTCTAATCCTTCTTCCATGTAAATATCAAAAGGCAGCTCTCAAGTCCCCAGCAAATCTCTGTAAGTTGGATATTTGGGGTTCCTTCATTCTGTCTACATGTGCCACAAATTCAAGCCCCTTCCAAATCACATGGAGAGATATTGTTCACAACTTTCCCTTAACTCATACTAAACTTTTATAAGAATAATATAATGACACCAAAGACCATCCTTTGCTATGGTCCAATGGGAAGAACATTTGCCCTGGGGTGCAGACACTTGGGTCTGAAAGCCAGCTCCTAGGCTTGCTAGTTGTGTGACTGTGGGCAAGGCATTTCACTTCTTTGGTCTCAGTTTCTCCAATTATAAAATGCAGGGCATATTAGCTGTTTGGCTACAGAAAAGTTACTTAACTTTTCCAAGAGACTTGGTGTCCTCATTTGTAAAATGAGAAATAAAAATATTTGCACTACCTGCCTCACAAGACCATTATGAGAATCAGCAGTAAAAAAAAAAAAAAACAAAAACAAATCTAGGAACGTTCCATAAGAATTTTAACAGTAAAAAAAAAAAATTAGATGTGTCATCATTATCCCAGGGCGGTCTGGAAAACTGGCATCCAATGGAATAAAATCAATAGTCGTTGCTATGCAATCAGAGAAAATGGAGACCTTAGCCAGACCAGTGTGACTTCTCTCAGCAGGATGTTTCTGGACAGGCAGTAAGGTGTTGTTTTCAGCCCCTGCTATGTGGCAGCTGTTCCCATGAGCCACACTGATGCAAATGACATGGATAGCACGCAACCTGATGGCTGTGTTAGTTATAATGATGACAGAGCATGGAGTTTCCAAGCTCTCCTACAGCCTCCCAGTATGAAGGCGGAGGTGCCTGAGCAATTCATTCCTTAAGAAGGGCCATCTGTAACTCTTCTGACATGTCTAAGGATTTTCCATTTGGCAGCCTGGTCTTTTGTGTTAGAAATCACACTTTGCAGCTGCGGTTTCTAAAATAATTCTTCCTTGAAATATATTGACAGATTCCCTAAGTATTCCTTAGGTACCACGAAAGTCTAAGGCTATGGAATATTCTTGGGATACAGGAGAGGTTTGGGAAATTTTAGATTAAAGTGGAAGAAACTAAGTCTTGTCTCCTGCTGGAAAACTGTCTAATGAAATAGGAGTTCTTTGAGCAATTAGGTGGCACAGTGGATAGAGTGCCAGGCCTGGAACCAGGAAAACTCTTCTTCTTGAATTCAAATCAGACATTAGCTGCATGTCCCTGGGCAAGTCACTTAATTCTGTTTGTTTCAGTTTCTTCATCTGTAAAATGAGCTGGAGGAGGAAATGGCAAAACAATCTAATATCCTAGACAAAAAAAAAAACTCCAAATGGGGTCACGAAAGTCAGTCACAACTGAAAAACAACTGAACGACAAAACCTAGGAATTCTCGGAAACTCATTTAGAGTACGCTCATTAAAGGGTGGCATAGGAGGCCCAAGAAGAGGCATTCATTCAATCTCTATCACTAAGCACCTCCTCTGTGCAGAGCTGCATGGGGGGGAGCACTGTCCAGTACTGTCTTTGACCTTCTCAGGCTCAATGTCTAATAGCATCCAAATTCTCATTCAATCCATAGTCATGTGACACAAAGAACCAGTCTGATGACAGACAAGTTCAATAAATGCGTTTCTATGCAAGCAGAACACTTGGGTTTGTATCAAAGGTTTTTGTCATGAAATTTTTCCTCATTTGCAATAAGAACCATCTAAAGAGCTATAACGTTGCCACAAAATCACCATATGTAATAAAACTCAATGAACATGAAGTATTGCTAGCGCAAAAAAAAAGAAGGCAGAAAAAAGGGGGGAAGGGAAAGATAAACTTTTATTAGGGAGAAGACTGATTTGGTTTGTGCATAATTAATTCCCTATCATAAAAGTAAACTTAGAGATAAATACAACTGTTGTATTGTGCATCATGTGTATTATGTATGAGTTTTTTTAATGACTATTTTCTCTTTAGTTTTCTACCTATCTGTCACCAGAGTATAATGATCTTTCTGGAGATATTCTACCAACTCATATTTACAGGTTGGGTACCCAACAGGGGTAACTACCTCCAGGTTCAAGGTCCTATGTGGATCTACTGAAACTATATAGCTCACAAGCCCCTAATGGTATACTTATCTCTGATGGGAAGCCAGAGGATACCATTAGCTCAAAACAAAGGCATTTTTACAGGGAATGCATAATGTGAATAAAAGTAATAAACCCGAGATGCATCTTCTACAACTTTCCTTAGTGGGAAAAGCAGGCATTCACCTAGTGTACACTAGTAAAGAGGAAGATAATGTAGTGAATACATGTGGCGAGCATGACTCATGCTTCGGTTGTCAAAGAGTCCAGGTATATTTTCTCTTCTTGCACCCTGAATTACTTGGCCTGCTGGGTAGAGGTTGTGTTCCCTACTGTGAAGGTAGCTTTCCTGCAAAGATGCTGCAGCCATTGCAGCCAGGGAAGAAATATTTAGGCCTTCTGGCCAAAGAGGGGAAGAATGGTTTCCTCCCAACAAAGGCATTCTTCTCCAATGGTTGGCTCTCTTCTCTACTGCCAAAGATAATGTTCTTCAGGGCTCTTTTCTATTTTTTCTTACTCCTTAGACAGCATCCCCCTTTAAAGCCATGGAGATGACTGATCCTTCATCAATCAATGGCTATCTCTTCATTAAAACATTTTCACAAGGAGAATTTCATAACTTATTAGGGATAGCAAATACAGGCCCTTGTTTATAATTACAATTTTAAGGCATCCTTTTTTCTATTATATTGACCTTATCTTCTGTGATTTCATCAACTGAGCTAGGGAAAAACAACTGATCAGGGGTATCCTGATTACTCTGCTCATACATACTAGAGAAGTATTTGTAGAGAAAATTTGTTAAAACAACTATATACTAACTCTTCAGTTCAAATGTGCCATCTAGTCATATTTTTCTATTTTAAATCCAAATGACTATAATGCATCACAGTGCCATGGAAAAAAAATTACTAGAATAAGACAGAGATTCTAGTCATGGTCCTGACATTAACTAGTAATCTTAAACAGGGCAACTAGGTGGCACTGCAGAGCATGGTGTGTGAGGTCCAGACTCTAGAAGAGTTATCTTCTTGAGTTCAAACTCAATCTTAGACACTGATTAGCTGTGTGATCCTGGGCATGCCACTTCACCCTATTTGCCTCAGTTCCCTCATATGTAAAATGAACTAAAGAAAGAAATGGCAAACCATTGCAGTATTTCTGCCAAGAAAGCCCCAAATGGGGTCATCAAGAGTCAGATACAAATGAAATGACTTCCTTGCTAACTGTAACCATGTCGCTTCTTCTCTCTAGACCTCAGTTCACCATGTAGAAATGAGAGGAGAAAGGGATTTGTCCATAATCTCTAAAATATCTTCTAGCTCAAACATTTCTAATCTGAGATTATATGCCTGTCATTTAGGGACAGAGACATAATGGATGCTCGCTCTACTTCCAAGACTGTGAAGATAAAAATAAAAGTCTTCCAAAGTCAGATTGGGAGTGATATATATGATTAAATATTCATACTTGACTATTAGGACACAGACATATTCAGATGTTAATTATTATCTTCATGACTGAGATCTTAAGTTAGTTGCTGAACCTAACATAAATATTTTGAATCATTTATAAAATGATAATGACTGAATTTTTGTATACTGCTTTATGGTTTACAAACTATCTTTTTAATGCTCTCATTTGAATTTTTCAACAATCCTGTGACACTGGGGCTAAAGCTGTTATCTCCAAGTTATAGATAAGAAAACTGAAGTTGAGAGATATGAAATGATTTGTCCAGAATCCCACAAAACTAGAAAATTTCATAAGTAGGATTTGAACCCATAAGGCTCCTGTCTCTGAGTCAATTATTCTTTCTATTATACTTTTCTGCCTTAGTGGAGAAGAAAGCTTGCAATTCTTGCAAAGCTTGCAAAGCAGAGAGAGTATGCAAATGGATCAATCTCTCTTCCTACACTGAAGGATAACTGAATCAGGAGGAGCATGTATAAGGATTAAAATTAAGTTAATTATACCTCCTATGAATCAAATTTATTCTCTAAGGAGTTTTTTTTATAATACAAAATCCTACTAGTAAAAAAACCTATTGGAGTACCTAAAAACATTGATCTGAGAGATGGAAGCACCTATTTCCCTTTAGACTTGAGGAAACTGAGACACAGAATAAAGTGACTTGCCAAAAAGTCACACAACTTGTAGTTAGTGGAGATGCCAATTGAATCCAGATCTTCTCACATAGTAAGAGATGAGCGAGCCATCAAAGAAGAATATAAGTAATAATAATTACAATGTAACAGCAGATACACTTATGTTCAATAATCCTCTGATTGTCAATATAAGTGATACAATAAGGAGTCATATGCTTATGGCAGACATTTGCCTCTGTCCAAAGCATTCTCTAGTCATTGTTTGTGGATGACATGGTGTTAATTGCATGAAGTCCTGGAATATTGCAGAGTATCTTAAATGAGGTCTATAATCACTCAAAAGATTTTGATCTAATTAGTCACATAGAAAGTGTATGAAGAATGTCTATTGTCTAGGTCATAACATGCTAGTGGAACAACCTACAGAACTTGTCCAGTGATGCATGCATGTGTTTGTTCATATATGCATACATATATGAATGCATATACATGCACAGACACAGAAATTGGATGGATACTGCATGGAAAATTAATAGGGCCCAAGTTTGAATGGAGAAGAAGCCTCTGGGGAATTATACAGTGCTTTCACTTCTTCCCACTTCCTCCCAGAAACAAAGTGTCATTCTTTTAATGGGAATATTCTTCTAGTGAATCTGCATATTTGGGGTCATGGAGCTCCATAGTCACAGAATAATGAAAGTTGAGGAACACTCAAAAGGCAACAGAGAAGCATATAACAAGAGTATACAGAAATAACTTATCAAGCTAGAATTGCCTGAAAGAAATTGAAGAAAGGATGTAAGAAAATTAGGTAACCAGTAAATAAATGGGCAGGTCATGGGATGAAGCTGATGGTTTATCAGGAAATGGCCTACAAATTCTATTGCTGTGTCCCAAATGCCAAGAAATTTAGAGGAAATTTCTCAATATGTTGGATGAACAACCATCCATGATGGATTTATGAAAGGATATGGATAAGATTGCATTCTGATCTGTGTCTGCTGCTCACTCTCCATGTGAACCACTTTACTGAACTAGATTTCAGTTTGTTCATTTTAAAAATTGACTAGATATTCTCTAAAATGTCTTCTAACTCTCACATTCTATATAAAGGCTGCAATACATCATTGACCAAAGTTACACTTAGAGTTAATTTATCTTCCCAATGGTGAAGCTATCCTGTTCCCTTTCAAAATTCACCACCTGGTGTTTACTTTATCCCATTCCATTTGGGCAACAGTACTTATTGTAACACACAGAGCTATCAGGCTTTGAATGCCTTAATTTGCATACCAATACCTGGGTTCCTAAAATTAATAAATTTTTTTTTGCTAATCCTTACTAACATGTTAATGGATTAACGTCTTATTCTTAATGAGATATTTATACTTGAAAAAGAAGGCATAGAGCTTTCTACCCAAGCTCCATGCCCATTTAATTCCAACACCCTGTCTCATTCTACGATCACTCATGTTATACTTGCCCCTACTTGAATATACTTCAAATCCAATCTTCACTCACCAAGCGCCTGATGTTAATGAGCCTACCACAACCCAAATGGCTGAGAACTATCTTCTCAGAGTGTGAATGAAAGAATGAGCATTGATTAGATATTTGCTGTATGTCAAGCATTATGCTAACCAACGGGCATATAAATATAGCAGTGAAGACAGTCCCTTTTCTCAAGGAGTTACAATCTAAAAGAAGAACAATACAAATAGGAGAGTGATGGCCTAAGCACAATAATGTCATTAGAAAATTGCAGGGAACATAACACTAAAGTGGCTACCTGAAAGGATTCATGTATATTCTGTACCTAACTCAATCTACTAATCAACTTTTCTACTAATTAAACAGTATCAAATCTTTTTGATGCTCATTACTTTTGTAGTATGGAACAGCTAGGTGATGCTGCAGTGCTCAGAGTGAAGGGCCTGAAGTTGGGAAGATTCATCTTCCTTAGTTCAACTCTGGCCTCAGATACTGACTAGCTGTGTGACCTTGGTTAAGTCACTTTACCCTGTTTGCTTTAGTGACTTATTGTTCTTTTAGAACAATAACTCCTTGAGAACAGGAACTGTCATCACTACAAAATGAACTTCACTATAAAACGAGCTAGACAAGGAAATGGCAAACTACTTCAGCATCTCTGATAAGAAAACCCCAAATGGGGTCACAAAGAGTTGGACACAACTGAACAACACCACTTTGTAGTAAAGGTTCCAATCTAGTACATTTAGGTCCTGGTACTTTTATTTCCTACTTTTTTGCATTACTTCCCTTGAGGTTTATGTCTTTTTGTTTCCCACGTGAATTCCATTTTTTTCTTGTTTCTACATAATAATCTTTAGATATCAATTGGTATGACTGAATAAGTTAAGTTACTTGAGAAAGCATTGCCATTTTTATTAAATTGGACCAACCTACCCATAACCAATACCTATTTCTCCAATTATTTAGAACTTTATTTCTGCAAAAAAAGCATTTTCTAATTGAATTCACAGAGTTTCTGAGTGTGTCTTGGTAGCTAGATTCCCAAATACCTTATACATTCTGTAGATATTTTGATTGGAATTTCTTTCAATTTCTTCTTGTTGGGTTTTGTGGCTAACATATAGGAAGACTAATGATTTATGTAGGTTTGTTTTTATATCCTGCAACTCTGCTAAATTTATTTATTGTTTTGATTAGGTTTTTTTAGTAAACTCTTTAAAGTTTTCTAAGTAAATCATATTATCCACAAAAACAATTTTGTTTCCTTTTTGCTTATGTTTGTTTTTTTTTTAATTTCTTCTTTCTTGTATAATTGCTATAGCAACCATTTCTATAACTATGTTAAAAATAGTTGTAATAAATGATCACTTATATTTTATACCTGAATTTAGTGAAAAGCCCTTTAATTTTTTCCACTGCATATGCTTGTTCTTGGTTTCAGAGCCATTTATTTTTAACACTTGTGAAAGCCATTACTTTCTACGCCATGCACTAGTATCTGTTTGTGGCCAAGGTGCAATGGTCAAGCTACTATATAGAATGACAAATTAAAATGACTGGCACTATCCACGACACTGAAAATGTATGAGTGAACTTTCAGGATAGGAAAGAAAGAGAAGGGAAAAGAAAGAAGAATTTATTAAGTACCTACTATGCACCAGGCACTGTGCTAAGCACTTTACAAATATTTTCTCATTAACTCCTCACAACAAACCTGGAAGGTAAGCAATATTACAGACTTCATTTTACAGCTGAGGAAACTGAGGCATTCAGCAGTTGAATAACTTGCCCAGGGTCATATGAGTTAGGAAGAGTCAGCAGTGGATTTGAACTCAACTCTTTCTGCCTCTAAGTTCAGCACTCTTTCACTGCTAGAGAGATGATGGAATTTTTCTTATCCTATAAACTTACTCAAAGTTCAGAGAGATTAAGAGCCAATAAGGTATGAAGAAGGATTCAGATCTTCTGGTCTCCATGTGAGGCACTTGGTTATTCAATGTGAAAAGTGGGGCAGCTAGGTGGCACTGAAGTAGACACAGCACTGGCCTTGGAGGCAGGAGAACCTGAGTTCAAATCTGACCTCAGAAACGTAACACTTCATAGCTGTGTGACTCTGGGCAAGTCACTTAACCCCAATTGCCTCAGCAAAGGAAAAAAAAGAAAAAGAAAGAAAAAAAGGTATGAAATGGAAAGTCACTGGTGATACTAAGAGACATGACTGCCAAAGTTGTCTTCAACTTCAGGGAACACTGTCTCTGTCAGTCTAAATACTAAGTTGACATCTTTCCATGTATCCCAAATGAAAGTGTTGATTCTCTCGCCCGGTAGAGCCAATCCTTCAAAAATGTTTTCATTGATAAAACTCAAATCAGAATTTTTGATAAGAAGATGTAGCCTGAACTGATTACCCATAATTCTTCCAATGATTCCTTGTAGTTTTGAGGTGACTCAGGGTTTTTAGAAGCTTAGCCAAGAGACTTAACCTCGATAGATCAGGCCAAATCAGAAAAACTTCAAATATGGGCCTGGTGACAGATATGCTTCTTGGGAAAGCTAGATTAGCTATGTTTGTAGAGACCGAACAGGCCCCTAGATGCTGATTTTTTGCTACATAGCATGTAGTCTAGCAATGAAGAAAGAAATGTACTCTAACCAAGGTCTTCCATTATTTCACTAAATGACAGAAAGTCAACAGTGGCATAGTGAAATGAATGTTGGATTTGACGAGGACTCTGGGACTTGTGGCCAAGGTATTTTTCTCTGGGTCTCCCTTTCTCCACCTTCAGAATGACAAAGAAGGACAAGACAATTTTCAAGGTCTCTTCCAAGGTGAAATCAGATCCTATGATACAATATATATGGCCTTCATGCCCATGGGAGCCTAGAAAAATGAAACCAGTCATACCTTCCATACTTATATTTTCTTCCTTTTGGTCCCACTTTCTATTTAGAACTGGAAGTTTTTTTTTCCAAGTTCCAAACCAGTGATTTGTGTTTCCTTGGCAGCCCCTGGTCACTGGTTCAGCATTAATAGCATCGAGATTTGCTCTGTAAAGCCTTTGCAAATTATAATTCTCCCAGGGAAACAAAAGTCCACCTATAAGTAATCCCCAGATGATTCTTTATGGGTAATTAAAAGAAAGGAAGATTGAATGCAAGGTGTCCTCATTTTCTTGGAGCTATATTTGAAAAACCTGAATGTTACACATGCATACCAGGCCATCTCTGACATTAGATGTTGCATTCCTTTAATAATGTCATTACAGAAATGAAGATTTAAAAAATCCCCCACTATTTTAACTAAAGGTTAATAATGCCTTTATTTATGTATTTACCAGCCCATTCCGGTTATTTCTTTGGCAGAAGAAATTGCCACTGAGAAAATGATCCCTCTCCCACATTTCCAATCTTCTGGTACCTGAATCTTTGATGTGCATTCTTCCATCCAGTAATTCTGGTCTCCTGGCTGTTCTATGAACAATACACTCTGCCTTTTAACATCAAGCATTTTCTCTGTTTGTCCCTTATCCCTGAAATGTTCTCCCTCCTCCGCTCCACCTACTGATCTCCCTGCTTTCCTTTAAGTCTCAATTAAAATCCTACCTTCTACAGGAAGCCTTCCCAATCCCTCTTAATTCTTGTGGCTTCTCCTTGATGATTACTTCTTATTTATCCTGTGTACAGATTGCCTTGTATTCACTTGTCTCTCCTTCCCCCATCATATTGCAAGCCTGTTGAAGAAATGAGGCATCTGCCAATGCTTCTTATATCCCCTTATATGCTTAGAAGAAGGCCTGGCACATAATATGTGCTTAATAAATGTTTATTGATAAATTGCAAAAGGATATAAGTGACTGCTCAGCAACACAGAGACTGAAGAGACTTAGCAACATTGAGAAGTTAAGGGATTTGACTGGGATCAAACAATCAGTACATATCAGAGGTGAGACCTAAATGCAGATCTTGCTGTTCATATTGGGACCCAAATAATGAGAGAATTGATATTTTCAAAATAGGAAGTATAATTCTGAAAGAACATTCAAGTCTCTGCTAAGAATTCAATATTAAGTGGCATCCCCCAATGTTTTCCTATGAGGATAATGTTTTTTTTAATGTTTTGTCAATAGTGTTTTTTCAATTATATGTAAAGAGAGTTTTCAAACATTCATTTCTTGAAAGATTTTGAGTTTCAAATTTTTCTCCCTTCCCTCCCCCTCTCCAAAACAGCAAGCAATTTGATATAGATTATACAAGTATAATTCTTTTAAACATATTCCCATACTAGTCACATTGTGAAGGAAAAAAAACAGAACAAAAGGAAAAAAAAAACTATGAAGAAAACAAAGTGAAAATAGTATGCTTTGATCTGCATTCAGACTCCAGCATTTCTTTCTCTGGATATGGATAACATTTTCCTTCATAAATCTTAAGATTTTTCTTGGATAATTGTATTGCTGATCAGAGCTAAGTTTATATCACAGTTGACCATCACATAATCTTCTTGTTACTGTGTACAATGTTCTCTTGCTTTTGCTCACTTCACTTAGCATTAATTCATGCAAGTCTCTCTAGGCCTCTATAAAATCTTCCTGCTGATCATTTCTTAAAAAACAATAATATTCCATAACATTCATATACCATAACTTATTCACCCATTCCCCAACTGATGGGCATCTACTCAGTTTCCAGTTTCTTGCCACCACAAAAAAGGGCTAGCTGCTACACACATTTTTGCACATGTGGGTTCTTTTTCCCTCTTTTATGAGTTCTTTGGGATACAGATCCAGTAGTACACTGCTGGATCAAAGGGCATACAGTTTTATACTTAATCCTTTGGGCATAGTTCCAAATTGCTTTCTAAAATGGTTGGATCAGTTCACAATTTTATCAACAATATATTGGTATCCCAATTTTCTCATATCTTCCCCATGAGGGTATTAACAGGGAAATCGACAGGTATCCCTCTGAATGATAGCTCTTATTGCACTGGAAAAGGCTCAAAGATTTCCAAGATGGGTTTTATCTGCAGTCTATATCCAAGCATTTCAATTCTTTATTAACCTTTTTTAGTCATAATGAGGCTAGGACTCCCATATCACTTTTCATGAAGGTTATTGGTCTTCCTGACATCAAATTTTCCCTACTTATCTCCATCTTTCCCATAGGGAACAAATTCATATTTTGAGAGACAGATATAGTCATATCACTCCTATACTCATTCAAATTTAGTGGCTAAATATAGCTTCTTCTCTTTAGTGTTTAAAACCCTTCCAAGTCTGCCGGCACACATTTCTAGCTTGATTGTGTATCACTGTCCCTTACAAACTCCATTCTGGCCAGACTATCCCTACTTCCCATCCTTCATATACAATGCCTCTTTGTTCTCCACCCCCCCCACACGCACTTCAGGCCCTCAGACCTGAATAAGGGCAAACTGATTGATTTACTTCTTAAAAGTGATAGGATGCCACTCAATAAAACAAACTCATAAGCCTTAGACTAAGTGTGGAGAAGTCCTTAGAACTATAAAGACATATTGTGCAAGAGGCAAAGCAAACATGGCTTCCCAACACACCCCTGAATTGAATATTCCTCCTTTTCCTCCTCCTTCTAGTTACTACTAGTATTATTATTACTAGTTACTATTAATATAGTACCTACTATATACCAGGCACTATATTAAGTACTCCTCACAACCATCCTGGGAAGAAGGCACTTTTGAAGAAACTAAGGCAAACAAAGATGATATGACTTGTTCAAAAGTCACACAGCTACTGGAGTGCCTGAATTGGAATCTGAACTCAGGGCTTCTGATTCTAAGCACAAAGCTCTATTTATTCAGCTATCTTGCTGCTTCTTAGCTGAGAAGAGAAGAATGAGCTGAGGTAGAGAACGGCAATAATGAGAAGAATCATTGGCTCTATAGTAGATACCTAGGAGCAGAAGACCGGCCTAAGGGAATTTCTGAGCAAAGGTTGGCTCTTCCTTCAATTTATAATACTGGAGCCTGTCAACCTACTATACTATAATATCCTCTGCTATTTTTTTTACTCAAATGTTTCCAGTAAATTGAATTTAGCTGCACCCACAAAGAAACCAGGGATTAACTAAGAATAGATATAAATGTAATATAGAGACTTTAATGTCTTCCTAAATATTAATAATTTTCCTAAGGGAAAAAGAGAGGAACTAGAGATGGAGCGATTGTGGTTAAAGTCATAGTTTTTGATCTACAACTATCTAAATCTGAAGGGGAGAGAACCATGGGGACCTTAGAGGTTATTATATTATTTCCCCAGACTGAAAATGAACCAATTATAGCAATTTGCTGTTACATCCAGAAGGCTCTTCCTCCTAACCTCTGCCTCCCAAAATCCGTAGCTTCCTTCTTAGCATAGCCCACCATTTTCTAAAGAAGACTTTTCCTCACAGTGATTATTTCCTCTTTCCACCCCAAATAATTTTTGCATATATTTTGGATTTTCTTATGTTTGTACATATTGCTACTCCCTCCTCTCTCCCCTGATCCCAACCAAAATGCAAGCTCCCTAAGCAAAAAGATGCTTCTATTTTTCTTTTTAGTTTTCCTATCTTCAGTACCTAACTATGCTGGTACACATTAATTGCTCAGTAAACATGGACTGAATTGAATGAGTCCATATAAGTTAGCATGGCCTTGGATGATTCCAAACTTCCCTTTTGTTAATTATAGTATTGACCATCAACTCCTTCCTATCTCATAGGACTATTGTACAGATTCAATGAGATTATGGATGTGTTTTGTAACCTATAATCAAATAAAGGTACCATCCATCTATTCTCATATTTAAGTTTTGAGATTTTACCTTTGAGTACACATAGGAAATGTGAAAATGGGGAATTAAAAAAAAATCCTGGAGCAGAAATTGTTGATGTTGATAAAGGGTCCCAATCAGAATGGAATGTCCATTTCTTAAGAAAAAATGTGCATAAAAATCTAATTAAATGGAAATGATTTCTTCATTATAGTACAAATAGCATTGTGCTACAGGAGGGAATTCTCTCAGGGTTAGATGAAGCCCAAAAGCTGGCTCATATTCTCCTCTTAATATTCTTTACACAATGAACTGCTCCCATTAATCCATTCAGCGGATTCTATCTGCGTTTAAATAGCACCAAAATTGAATTTCAACTAGCATTTTCATCAGTTACTTATTCCCTCAGCATTGTATGCTTCTGTAGCATTGACGTGTATGAATTATAAGACAAGCAACGCCGATTAGGAGAGGCAATAAGATGCAAGAATGGCTTCCCCCCCCCTCTTTTTTTTTTCTTTTTTGCTTCAGAATCAAAGTGAAAACCTCAAATAAGCTTACTTTGCACTCAAGGCTATCCACAAGCTGAAAGATGAGTGCCTGGAGGCCTACACACAACTCTTGAGCATCATTGCATTCCTGAACTACAAAGGATTTCAAAGATCATTCTGTCTGAATAAATATGCTGACTTGCCCAGGCATCAGAACCAGGATCAGAACTGAGGACTTCTACCTCTGAATCCATGGGCCTTCCATTAAGCCATCATCGTCTTTTTTCCCTCAAACAGACAACATGGTGAAATTCCTTGGCTGGTATCTTTCAAAGGTATACTTCTCTGATGGAAAGAAATAAACCAACACAGCTCAACAGTTATATCTGTCAATTTTGTGGCAGAGAGCAAAAAAAAGAAGGGATATGGAGCATGAAAAAGGGACAGGGGAGAGGGGAGAACCACAGTAGATTAAGGGCTAACCTTGGAGTCTAGAAGATCTGCATTTATTTGTACATAACTAGCTTACCAAGAGCTACCCACTTAACCTCTTAGGACAAGTGTTTAAGATTGTAAATTACAGATGAGTGACTGACCTGCAGCAGGGGAAGAAATGTCCCAAATGGGAGCTCTCTAAACCAATGAAATCACAGGTCTGGAGAAAAAAAAACACACTACTAACATTGAATATATACACAAATCTACATATACAAAATATAGATAGACACACATAGCAAAATAAGGTAGGAGCAGGACTACCTCTCAGTAGGAGACGTGGCAGCCTCTGTTGGGACCAAAGAGGCTGGATGAGGATGAAGTTTGACCATAAAAGACACAATGCCAAATTTGTCAACAGAAAGCAGGCCTTGAAGCTTGCAACCAGTTTACAGGGTCTGCTATCATACTCAGGTACAGATTTCAAATATGAAATTTGCTTTGACATATAGATGAAAAGCAAAAAATATGGCATATCTTTTTTTTCCAATTTTATACACATTGTAAAATAATCAGAGGGCCTATTAGTGAAAGCACGGGAGAATCAATAGAGACCTGGAATAAGGAAAAAACCTAGATTCAAATTCCACCTCTGACTTATATTGTCTGTGGGACCTTGGGCTAGACATCTAACTTCTCAGAGCTAAACAGCTCTCTAATATTCTAAGAAGAGCAGAAGGTACTGAACTCCATTGGTAAAGGAAGTTTCCTTAACAGAAGGACCCTATACCTAGGACAAAAAACAGAGTACAGTTATCCCTTCCACATCACGGTTTAGGGGCATGGTACCTCCAAGATCTGGAAAATCCGGGTAAAGATTTTTGGCCCTCCCTTAACACAAGAAGAAGTCTTCATTTTTTCCTTTTTTCTTTTATGGTGTATATACAGTACCTTTTGTAAAATTTATTGGGTCATTGGCTCTATCATCTGCTGACCTTCACATGTCATCTGTGGCTTCTGCAAAACCCTCTCCAAATTCCAATTTAATTTCTTATGCTGACCCACAAGATAATGAAACCATGATCAGGAAAGCTGCAATGTGGAAAGGATAATTGTAGCTTATTTTCCCTCAAATAGAATGACCTTTGTTTAAGTATCACAAAGACATAGCCTCAGCAAAAAAAGCAAGACTTGGTCTCTTAGCACAATGTCCTAACACAGTGTTCTGAAATATCATGTACATAACTCCTCCTTACAGATCTCTCCCTACCCCCAAGGGCACTAGACTGTGTCCCAAATATGAAATGATTGCATTCTAAATCTGGGAATCCAAACTTGACACAGCCATACTACTTGAACTTGCTTAGTATCAAAGTGGACAAAAAGTCAGAAGGCTTGAGTTTGATCCCAGATTTTCTTCTCAAGTCACCCAAGCTAGAGCTATATAGGGTGGTAAAGTGATATATAGTAGAAAAATGGTGGATTGAGAATCTGGGCATGTGGATCCAAATTCTTACTTAATCTCATTATATGACTTTTAAAAATACTCCTCTTTGTACCCGTTTCCTTATCTGCAAAATCAGGTAGTTGGACTAGATCAAAGGTTCTTAACCTGCTATCTGTGGACTTATTTTTTCAATATTTTAATAATGGAATTTCAACATAATTGATTTCTTTGTTAATCACCTGTATTTTATTGTCTACATTTAAGATTTTACCAGACAGCCCAAAGGGGATCCATGGCACAACAAAAGTAAGGAATCTCTGGATGAGATAATCTTCAAAGCCCCTTCCAACTCTACACTTTTGATCCAAAATCATCCATCCTGCTATGCTAAGGGACTCAGTTTTCTCATCTGTGAAATGAGGTGAGTTGACCCAGGTCATTTCTAAGATTCTTTCCAATTCTAATTTTCTCTTGAGTCAGCATTTATTTCCTTTTAATCAAAATGTTCAGGTAGTTTTCCACTGCCAAAGTAGATCATATTATTTGCTAAGTACTAGGGAATACAGAGAAGGCATATTCTGACGTTCACATGCAGAAAAACATATACAATGGAGGCACAGAACCTTCTGTTCTTTCTGCAAATACCAAGCAGATTGGTCATAGGAACAGTAGGGGTGATGTAAACGAAGCTGGTAGGTGAAAAAAAAACAACTTTAGACTTGATCTTTGCAAAAAGGCACTTATACACACATTAGTTTTCTCCTGATCTAGAAGAGATAGATGACCAAATGTTTTCTGAGTGTATACACGAAAAGATCATCGTTATGATCAGCCTGAGGAAATGTAAGTGGAATAGTTGTGGGTAATGGTGAGAACTAGGTGTTACCATCCCTCTGTGCAGTTGACACACAATGAAAGAAAAGTTCATAAGACAAAGAAACTCAATACATGGGAGCTTATGGAGTTGAGGAAGCAGGTAGATGGAAAATTCATCTCCCTAGTATCATGGCAGGGGCCAGGGAAGAGAGGAAGATGATGACCCAAGTATTGGACTCTTTAAGAAAGGAGAGAGAATGACCCTAAGGCTGATACACAAGAGCCACTATGGCTTAAATATGAAACACACACAAATACGTAAGAGTAAAAGCCATTACCCAATGAATAAGTGATTAAAGGCTCTGAATAAAAAAGCTGCAAAAATAAAAAAAATGCAAACTCTCAAGGAGAATTCTTCAAGTAGCTAATAATTCAAGAAGCACTTTGGACACAAAACTTTTCCTGGTCGCCCAGTGGCTAGTAGCATTTCTCTAATGTTTTAGTGTGAGGGCACTACTTACTTTGTCCTTATAATATATTTATTCTGGATATGCTTTTATAGGTACATATCTACCCTGAGAAAATGTCAATTTCATATTGTATACTGGTATGGTCAGTGTCTAGTACTCTTCCTGGCACATACAAGCTGCCTAATAGGCCATTCATCAGAAAAATTCACATTATAACAACTGAGATTCTATCTCACACTCAGATGGGAAAATATGCTAGATAGAATTAGCCATTGTTGAAAGGGCTATGCAAAGAAAATCACACAAATATAATGCTGGCAAAGACCATACTCAAAAAAAATACTGGAATTACAAGAAAAAAGGTGATTAAATTGTCTATGCCTTTTGACCTGGGATTACCCCTATTTAAGCATCTATTTCCCAAGTGGTCAAGACTAGGAGAGGAGAGACATCACTAGGGCAGGGCAATCAGAACTTTGTCTCAGGTGTTGAATTTATAGGGTATTAAGAATCCTTCTAATCCCTAATCAACATAGAAAGAACACGAATAGGAAGCTAACAGATGATCCTCACCATCCCAAATCAGACTCCAGGTAAATACTTCCTAGGTCAGCCTTATATTGCTTTCCCCTAGCTCCTCTTTAAATTTCTTTAGTAAGAGCCTAAAGATATCCCAGTTGAAAAAGCTGATCTGTTTTGAGTAGCTTGTCCTGAGCAAGATTTATGTTGCTTCAGGTGCATAGAATGCTAGTTACAGCTCTGAGGGATACATGCTGCCTATGCCAAAATATTCAGAGCAGTGTTTTTTTGTGTGTCAACAAAAAGCAGAAAACCAAAGTGGCTATCCATAATATCAGGAGCAGCTTAACTTGAATAGGAATACAATAGTACAACCTAATACCATCAGAAACTACAAATGAGGAACTCAGAGAAGTCTGATAGTACATTTAGACTGATGCAAAGTACAACAAGCAGGACCAAGAGAATGTGATGCAATAATAATAATAGCATGAGGGGAAAAAACCCATCCGAATTCAAGTTATAATTTTCATTACAGAGGAATAAGGAAATTGCTTTCCATCCTCAGGGAAGAAGTAGAGGACTATAGCTGGATGTAGAATGCAATATATGCCATCAGATAGAGTCAGTGTCAGTTTGTTTTGTTGTAATTGTTGATCTCTCTCAGGAGGGGGAGTTCTGTCATTGGAAAAGTTAAATTAAAACTCACTGGGAAAACTGGAAGCATTCTGGGAGACATTAGGTTTACACCACAGTTTTTAACCAATTTTTGCATCCTGGAGTCTTTTGGCAGGCTGATGAATCCTATGGACCATGTCATCAAAATCATGTTTTCAAATGTATAAAATGAAATTACAAAAGAAATTAATTATATTGAAATATAGTTATCAAAACGTTTTTTTAAAGTTCACGGACCCCAGATTAAAAATCCCTGGTTTAGACCAACACAAGATACCATATATCACAATAAGCTCCAAAAAGGTGCAGGACCCACATATAAAAGGTCATATCAAATAAATTGTGGGCAGTCAGGTGGTGACACAGTGAACAGACCCAGGTTGAGTCATCTTCCTAAATTCAAATCTAACCTCAGATGTTGACTAGCTGTATGGTCCTGGACAAGTCACTTCATTCTGTTTGCCTCAGTTTCCTCACCTGTAAAATGAGCTGGAGAAGGAAATGACAAACCATTCCAGCATCTTTGCTAAGAAAACCCCCAATGGTAAATGACTAAAAATGACTGAAAAACATCAAACAAGTTGTAGAAGATTAAGAGATACCTTTCACAACTACGTATATAGAAATAGAGTTCTTGAACAAACAAGGGAGTGACATGATCACAAAAGAAAAAACAAACAAATTTATCACACAATTTCTTTTCAATTGAATAAACAAAATTAATGTATTTAGAATCAGAAGGCAAACAGTGAACTGGGAAGAAGTCTTTGCAGAAAACTTTCCAAGTAAAGATCTGATATTGAAGAAATAGAGGGGATTATACCAATATGCTAGAACAAAAGTCATTTCCCAAAAAATGTGGACAGACATATCTTAAAAGGGGAAATACAAGCTTATCAATAATCATATGAAGATACTTTTCAAAAAGCTAAAAAAACAAAAATCCAAATTAAAGCAACCAAAAGGTTTTACCTCATACTCATCAGATGGGCAATGATGAGTAAAAAGGGAAATGACAATTTTTGGAGGGGCTGTGGGTTTGCTAATGCACTACTGGCACAGAGTCCAAATTGTTTCCAGGAACAGAATGGGGCCAACTATTCTGGAAAGCAATTTGGACCTAAACACTCCAGATCACTCAACTCTGTATACCCTTTAGCCTAGCTATGCCACTCCTAGGCATATTTCCCAAGGAGGTCAATGATTTTAAAAGACTAATAATTATACAACAACTAACATTAATATAGCACTTAATATGTGCCAAGCACTGTGCTAAATGTTTTACAATTATTATTTCACTTGGTCCTCAGAACAAGTCTGTGAGATAGTTAACACTAGTGTCTCCATTTTAAGATAAGGAAATTGAGGCACATAGGGTTTAAGTGGCTTGGCCAGGATCACACAGCTAGCAAGTGTCTGAGGCCACATTTGAGTTCAGGTTTCCCTGACATCAGGCCAGGTCATCTGTCCCCTATGCCAATTAGTTGCCCAATATATCGTATACAGCAAACTATAATAGCATTTTTGTCACTAGTCAAGAATTGGAAACTAAGTAGATGTCCACTGTAGGAGAGCCTCCAAATGATTTGTTATATATGAAGATAACAGTTTATGCTTGCATTGTAAGAAATTATGAATATGATGAATAAAGATAAACATGGGAAGAATTCTATAAAATGACACAAAATAAAAGTGAACAGAACTAGAAAAAATACACATGACAAAAAAGTATAAATAAAAGAACAAGCCATCTACTTACATTGTGCCCCCCCCCTCTCAGATAATTGAATATAACTTTCTTAGCAGAGAGTGTTTCTTTTTTGTCTTTGTACCCCAAACACCTAAAATGACAGAGGATATATAGTAGGTGTTTACAAAATATCGATGAATCAATGAAAGTTGCAGGTCATAAAAAAGGTAATGGAGAAGCTTATGGAGGTATAAATGAACAATTATACAGGGGAAGCCATGTAAAACATTATTAGGGAAACACAAGACTAGAAAAGGTGATAGACTGGTCATTACCAAGAGTAAGTGATAGCCATTGGACAGTCAACATGTCATTGGTACCCACAAAATGTCATCTAGGGGAAAACCTGTGACATTTCAGGAGGATAAAGGCAAGTATCACACAGACTGAGAAATGTCAGCTTGGGTGCAATGTCCACCTGTGTGAACACCCACATTCATGACATCAGAGATTTACTGAAAAATGTCCGGTGCAGTCAGAGATTCCTGTGCACCCTTCCCTTATTGGCCAGTATCTTGTGTATTTTGTTTAGTTCAAAACATCCAATTTTAAGAGGGAGCCTGTCAAAAGGGAAGGGAAGAGAGAGGGGAATAAATATTTATTGATTTAGTGTCTTCTGAGTGCTAGGCACATTTACAAATATTATTTTACTTGATCCTATCCTGAATTGAAGAGATCATGCTACATAAGGTTCATCTGAAGGAACTTGGGATATTTCATTTGGAGAAGAAAAAGCTAGGGGGAGGAAAGGATATGATGGGGCTCTCCATACACCTAAAAGTCTCCCCCCTATGGAGGAGGCTCCCAAGAGAGGCAGGGAAGGAAGTTCCAATGTTGGCTCAGGAGCACCCATATCAATGGAATGATAATAACGACAGAAGTTGTAAGCTAGATGAATGCCCTTTACTCTTCTTCATAGCTGCATTTGATCTCTCATCTCTACACCTTACGACAGACCATGCTCTGACTGGAAGGTTCTCCCTTTCGACCCTTCTCTCTTGGAATGTCTAGCTTCCTCCAAAGCCCAATCCAAGTACTGCATCCTCCCACTTAACTAGCATCCTCTCTCCTTGAAATGACTTTGCATATATTCACATCTTCTTCACTCCTGGTAGAACATAAGCTCCTTCAGCTTATTTTGTTTGGGGTCACGTTATACCAAAGACCTATCACAGTGGCCTGGCACATAGTAGGCCCCTAACAAACGATGAAATGAATGGTCAGACACACAGGGTTTCTGGATCGCTGTTACTGAATTGCCCTGCAGAGAAAATAATGTCATCGGCATCACAATGCCAGAAAGCCCAGAGCACCCAGAACCTCTGCCAAAGAAATGCCTGAGACTGCCTTTCTATCAGCCAGCAGCTAGTAACCACCAGTTTACCCAATTCCGGCTCAGGCTCTGAATACATAACATCATGACAAAAGCAGTTTGGAGGACACAGTGCATCTGGAGGTCTTGACACAGAGACAACCTCAATGAACAGGGGACTCTTGGCTACCATCCAAGGCAGTTTAGGACCATATAGAAAGGATGTTATCTTGGAAAGGGATGTTAGTGGTTACTTTAGCCAGTGATTCTCACAGATGAGGAAAATCTGCCCTAATACCATGAAATAATTTGCTCCAGGTCACACAGGCAGAGCCTTTGAACTAGAACTTAGACTTTGGGAACACATTCAGGCAAGGGTACGCTTTTGGGCCAAAGACTCACAAATGGGATATTATGTTTGGGGAATAAGAAAGGGAAATGCATCCTACCACCTGTTAGCAGGTAGACCAGCCTCAGAGTCGAAATTCCTGGAGTCAAAAATGTCCGAGAAGTCCTGGCAAGGTACAGTAACCATGTTTAGTACGTTCAAGTTTCATTTAAATGTTCATAAAAGGAACGCAGGCTGGGCCCTTTAAAAGTTCTTTCAGTAAAAGGGCTCACGTTGGGAAAATGCTATGAGACCACGGGGCTGGTGGCAGCCAAGCCTATTCAAGGGTAATCTAAGCATGCTCTGGAAAGCTGTTTGCTGCTGAGCCTTTGACTGATCAGGGCCTGGCCCACAGCTGTTCATTTTGAGGCTCCAGCCTATTCTCTCTGGCCTTATCTAACCTCACCCCTTCCTCATAGGATAAAATGCTAAAGGCTGGGAGGCTGGGAAGCCGTAGTGAGATCCCACCAAGCTCGAGCTGCCAATTCAGCTGTGGGACAAGCTCCTTTGGAAGGTTCATTTAGAACAGACCCGTACCCGGGAACTTCCCACCATTGAGCATCAGTTCACCAAGATGTCTTTGGTTTTTCAAGATTCCTTTAAGCTCCTGAAGTTCCTAACCCCTGTTAACCTAGAGTATGGCCCTGTATCTGCTCCAAAAGGGGTTCTTTGATTACTCTATTTACTTTATTTTTTCTGACTCTTCCAATGTTCAAAACTGCTCTGAGGTCTAAAAGGAACTTTTTTCTAGAACTGAAAAGACAGTTTATGAATCTCATAATTGTCTTTAAAGTTAGGACTTCATCCTTTTTCTTACCTATTAGGGTTTAAGATGTCATCATTTAATTACTTTTAGTTCTTTAAAAAAAGGGAGTCACGTAAAGACATATCTCCTCTTAGTTTCTCTGTACTAATGCTGCCCTGGCATGGGGTCAGGAAAAAACAGGCAGGAATACAGAATAAGCAGCTGTAGCAAACTCGATCCCCCAGGCCCAAATGGGCAGATCCTTTAGGGTTTTGCACTCATCATAAAAAAGCCAAGAACTGACCATTCCCAGCATCAGGGAGATTGACCTGTTCAGAGAACAGAAGAATCTCATTCTCAGAACAGGAAGGCCACTGATCCAATCAAAGAAGGATGTTGTCAATATGCCCTCAGGTCACATCCATAATACCAAGGAAATTGGTTCAAGCCTAACCCCTTGGGTGGGGAGGAGGGGAGTAAACACAGTTCCATTTAGGAACTAATATGGTCAAATCATAATGTGACATGCTAGATACAATTACAAAAGAAATTAGACTGTGTCCTCAACTGCAAATGCGAACAGAACCAAGCCAGCTATAGCCAAATATAAGTTATTTTGAGAAGAACACCAAGAATCTAGTGCTCATCTAACCCCCTTAGAGGGCTTAATTTTTCAAGGAAAATTTTTAAAATCTAGCCCTTAGTCACAGTAACCTCTAGACCAAATCTGTTTGCTACAAATATGGGGTGGCCAGTCAAACTCAGCTAGGATTGGGCACTGGCCAGCCATGGATTATAGTGTTAGCTAACAGTCTATATCATAGGAAGAAGATGCATTTGCACAGGATGATGAGATCAGAAGATGTTGAGATGAAAGGGACATTGGAGGTCACCTAGCTCCATTCTCTCATTTTATAGATGAGTCTCAGCACAGGTAAGCCTTCCCAACTGGAGCTTATGCTCTATGGACAAAGCCACTAAGAGGCGACAGAGGAAGGCCTTACTGGAGCCCTCTCTAGATAACCTGGTGGACTGAACTAGACAACTGTTCGATGTGATTAAACCATGAGACTCTTGTACCAGGCTTTGGTAAAGGGCATCAGGCAATTACAAAGGCCAGAGTTACAGATCCCTAAACTGAGAACTATAGGAATCCGTTTCTGCTCCTTTGACAAACATTTACTCAAATTTTGCTGTCCCACAACACTTTTTGCCAGATGCTGAGGGACACAGAGAAGCAGGATGGTACATTGAGAATAGGATTTGGAGGAAGGTCTTGGTTCAAATCTTACCTCTGATATTGTGTGACCCTGGGGAAGTAACTTCACTTTAATGAAACGAAACAATGAAGGTAAACACAGCTTCTTCATCTGTAAAATGACAATAATGCCAATGGTATTGATCTCCCAGGATTATAGAGATTCAAACAAGATCATTTAGTGCTTAAAAAAGCTTAAAACATTATATAAATGTCAGTTATTATTATTGTATAACTAAAATGATAATAATCCCTTAGGAAGACATATCTTCTGCTAAATTATACCCTCCCTGAGAGCAGAAACTAAAACATATAAGCAAAAATCATTCCTCTGAAACTGAGGCTGCATTTTCTCTAGGATGCTCAAACTGAATTTTCCCAGTTTTAAAAGATTAGCTGTCTTATTTGCCACAAACTTGCAATAATAACAGTTAGTCACACTGATCCAGCAAATGAAGATGTACAAAAGGGTTTTAACCCCCATTATCTTCTTCAGCCTTTACCACAACCCTGTGAGGTAGGGGCTATTATCTCCTTTTCACAAATGAGGGAACCAGGACTGAAATGGGCAGAGTACCTTGGCCAGGATCACACAACCATTAAGTAGCAGAGGTGATATTGGAGCCCAAGGTCCCCTAACTCCTCAAGATGAGTTCTTTCCATTAGAATTCCAAATTGAGGGACATGGTGATCTTATGGGGCCCTCAAATCCTTAGGGGCTGTATTCTGACTTTAAAAACACCTTCACATCCAGCATTACTGCCTCTGGAACTCTTCAGCAATCTATCAGAGCAATGGAATCACTCTAGTAGCACCCCAACCTGGGTTACATCTGAATGACTTTATTATGCCTATTCAACAAAGTGGGGGGTCTACATGGCAAGAAACTCTGGGCTCCAGAAAAGAAACCAAAGTGTGGCCTATCTTCAAGGTCCTTGTACATTTCATAATTAAGTACAAACTATAGACTAAATAAATACAAGGCAAAGTGGGGGGAGGAGAGGCAGGAGGAAGGTGTTGAACACCTGAGCCAATCAGGAAGTCTTTTATTAGGAAGGAGCCAAAAGGCAGAGGGGAGGAGCAAGATCAATATAAGATGGGGGTGACAGACCCGTGTTATGCCAAAATCTGAAAGCTGCTACTTTGGGGGGATTAGATGGAGAATTTGGGTGTATTTGTAAGATTTGGCCATGCTTCTTCAATATTTGGTGTTGCTACTTATGTCTGGCAATGCCAAGTTCCAGTCAATCACTTTCTAGCAGGGAACCACAATCACCTCATGAAGGAGAGGCAGCTAGGGGACACCACTGGAGACAGAACTGGAATCAGGAAAACCTGATTTTAAACCCAGCTTCTAGTTGTGTGGCCCTGGTCAAATCACATCACCACCTTCCTGCCTCAGTTTCTTCATCTGGAAAACGGGGATAATAATAGCCCCTACCTCCTCCGGTTATTGTGAGGATCAAATGAGATGATAATCATTAAGCACTGAGCACAGTACCTGGCACATGATAGGTACTACAAAAGTTTTAACTATTAGAAACCCTTCAGATTTGTGTACCAACTGAAACTTTGACTTGATCACAAAAATCTTAAGTTATTACAGAAGGATCATGGATCAGAAGCTAGAACCTCACCTCGCCTGATGTAACTCCTTTTCACTGTATAAAAAGAAACTGGGTCCCCAAGAGGTTAAATGACTTGCCCAAGGTCACACAAGTGATAGGGACAAAGATGGGAATCAAATCCTTATCCCTGGACTCCAGTTCCCCCAGGTCCATATGCTCTTCCCCCAAGCTATGGGGATCTGTTTTCATGGTCATATTTCATCATCAATTTCCTGCTGTAAATAAAACTAAATTTCTCTAATTCCAAGCCCTTGATGATTCCCTCTAGTTGTTTTAACACAGTGGCATCTGTTGTAATGCTGGGATTTTAATTGTATATTTAGCATAGAAATTGGTAAGACAACTTGGGGGGAGAATTGGGGGGAAAAGAGAGAGGAGGGAAGAAGAGATCAATTTCAAAGAAATCCCTCTTGATTTTGCTAAGATTTGACTGTCTTTTGTGAAATGGAAAATTATGAAGCTGTCGCCTAAGCTTCACTGATCTCAGGCAAAAAAAAAAATATGCAAATGAAGCTATTCATCGAGATATACCATATTTCACCAAACACTTTCACAACTGGATTAATATCAAAGCGCTAGATCATCAAAGGCCAGCATATAAAATCTGTTCATGCATATCTTCCAAATAAAAAATGTAGTCACCTTACACTAGGGAAGAATTAGAGCAGCCACATTGCCCCCTCCGCCTCCGCCTCCGCCCTCATCCCCCCTGCAACACAGAGATGATTTACATAATATATTAGGATGCTTTGAAAATCTCTGCCCAGAAAACGATCATTGATGTGACATGGGAGACACGTGCATGTGTGCATGCTGGGAGAGCACAACAGTCCGTGACTTTACCAGAAACATCATTTTTGCCAAGAGAAAGCTAAGACATCAATGCAAAACAAACCCATTTTGAAAGCTGCTGTCGCAAGCATCCCATATACCTGAAGACCTTTGGAAAAACTTTTCCAAAGCCATCATTAAAAGTCATTGCTTCATCAGTATGGATGACCTTAGCCAAAAAAAAAATCCACAGGAAACTTGGAAGCACAAATGACAACTATGGTTATTAATCACCAAGATTTTGCCATCAATAAGCATCCAAGTTTAACTGGAATGATGCACCTACTCCCTGGATTTCATTTGGTACTACCTTTTTGGTCCTAAAGCTGCAGTCTGGGAAATTGCCAAAACTCTGTTAGAAAGAAGGTATTAAGCTGTGTATAATAGAGAAGGATTATTTTTCTTATTTGATTAGTACTGCCTTTGGAAGTGCTCACAGTATAACTGTTTATATTTTGCTGCAGCTAATTAAGAGTTCACAGGTCTCTTGGTAGGTGACAGGTACCCTTGATACCTGCTGAGAGAAGAATGAAATAGAAATTCAGCACAAAAAAGACCTGAGTTCAAATTTTTATTAAGATGCCATGTGACCCTGAGCAAGTTACTTCACCTTTGACTCAGTTTCCCCATTTGTAAAATGGACATAAAACAGCTCCCACCTCCCAGGGTCACATGAGGATCTAATAAGTTAATATTTTAAAAGAGCTTAGCCAGCGCTTGGCACATAATAAGTTCCATATAAATACACATTTCCTTCCTTTTACCCCTGTATAGTAACTAATTATGGGAAAGAATAATAAATTTTGGAGTAAGGGACAGGAAAAGATTTGATGAAGGAAGCGACACTTGAGCTGAGCTACAAAAGGCACTAGGGCTCCTAAGAGGCAGAGGTAAAGACAGAGAATATTTTAATCATGGAAAATAGATCATGTATACTGCACAGGCAATAGAAAATAAGCCATTTTGGCTGGAGTTCAGAGTGCCTGAGAAAGAATGAATTGAAATCAGACTACAGGGACAAGCTGGAGTCAAATTGTGAAGGACAAAATGTCAAATGTCAAAATGCCAAGTTTGTATTTTATTTCAGAGGTAATAGGGAGCCACTGAATCTTCTTGACAAAGATAGCAACATGGTCAAACTTCAAATGTGATAGAGAGCAAGAAAGGTATTAATTTGAAGAATTCAGAGGAAGTGATGAATTTGGTAGATCTCTTAGTCATGGATCCAACTCACATTGACTTGGGAAGAGGAACAAGAGCCAGAGAGATTCCAGTTGGTTTGGGGGTCAGTATAATGGGTTAGACGAAGAAGAGCAAGAAGAGGAGGGACCTAGACAGAGAAAGATGTAAATTGCTATAAATGTCAAGATTTTATTCATTACCTGGATCACTGGCTGATACCAAAGTGGTCAGCAGCATATTAGAAAGAGCATTCCAGCTATCTACCCATGTATCTGCTGGATTTCACCATCAGCCTCTGACCCTCCATTGTCTTTTAAGCACTTAGGAACTCATCATATCTATCCTGAGTCAAACTCAACTACGTTTTTTTTCCAAACTCCCTCCTCCATCTTTTCTGCCTCTTGGAACAGTCAGCAAATAAACACTCCTAGATAGCCCTGGGGAAGATTTGTCAATTACTCTATACCTCCAAGCTCCATCTTGGTAACTTCCCAGACCCAAACACCCCTCCCTGGTCACCCTATATGGGTTGTTTTTCCCTGTTGGAATATAAGCACCTTGAAGGCATGAACTGTGCTGATTTTTATATCCGGATCACCATCATTTATCAGACACACAGTAAATGTTTAATAAATGCTTTTTTCATTCATTTATCCAGCCATCTATTCATTCCTTTTCTGTAATCACCCAATATAGACTTAAAACAAAGGAAAGTAAAGAAGAACATGTAAACCAAATCTGATAACACATATTGTGTTCCACACCTATAGCCCTCTATTTCAGCAAAGGAGGTAAAGAGATACATTTTCAAATTGCTTCTTTGGGATCAAGATCGTTCATTATAACATATAATCATTCTTTCTCGCCTTTCAACACTCCAAAGTGATGGAAAGGGGACAGATGCTTGCCTTTCTAATACTGTTTCTTGCAGGCAGAAAGTCTCTGGCTCAAGTGTTTTCATGTCTGTCCTAATCAGCTTATTCTTTCCTCTAGTGATTGGTCTTTGCTCTCCCTAAGTACATATACAAAATTGTGTTATTTTGCCAGACCACTTGTTATGTACTTATGGTGCAAAGTGTCTTAGGTAGAAAAGAAGAGGGGATCTGGAATAATTCACTCAATGTTTGGATCAGCAGACAAACCTCAGGGGCTAAAACAGGTAGAGGAACAATGGGTTGGCCCAGAGAGCTCTGGTGGTGCCAGTGTCTACTACGTTGTGAGTCAGTCTAAGGAGCAAGATGGGAGAGAGACAATATAAAGGCTAGAGAAAGCATTTCTAATTAAACTGGAATTAATATCTAGACAGAATACAAGCTCAGTTTATCATTGTTCAACTGTTTTGGTCATATCCTACTCTTGAGGAGCCCATTTGGGGTTTTCTTAAAGTGGTCTATCATTTTCTCCACCAATTCATTTTACTGATAAGGAAACTGAGGCACAAGTTCACACAAGTAGTAGGTGTCTAAGGCCAGAACTGTGACAGATTAAATAACTTGCCTGCAGTCATATAATATGCAATTACATTCTTATATAAAAATTTTACAGAAAACAGAATAACTTCAGCAGTTAACTTCCAAAGCTATCCTCTTGTCTGTTATTCTTTCTGCCCTTCCTTCTGTTTTCTATGTATTTTCAAAAATGTTACGTCCTTCTTTTCCTTTTTTTTCCTGCCCTATCTTTAATTTCCCTTACTTTCTCATTGGCCCATTGAGAAAAAAATCCTTAGTAATAAAAATGCATAATGAAAAAAAAAAACAAATTCATATGTCCACTGTGTTGAAAAATAGAAGTCACTTCACCTTCTCTGCCTCAGTTTCCTCATCTGTAAAATGTGCTGGAGAAGAAAATGGCAAACCACTTCAGATTCTCTGCTAAAAAAACCCATATTGGCTCACCAAACATCAGACATGACTGAAATGTCTGAACAACAAACAACTGGGCATGTATTGTGTCTAGGGTTGAATTCTAGTTTGATTAGCAATCTTCATCACTTCGTATGAAGAGAAGAGCATGCTCTATCACCAGACTTCTGCTATTATGCTAGATCACTTTATTATTCAGTTTCAAAGTCTTTCTAAGTTGTTTTTCTTTATAATGCTGATCCTTTTGTATAAATTGTTCTCTTGGTACTCATGTTATTCTGCATCAGCCTTCTCAGATTTCTCTGGAACTGTCCTTTGAGTCATTTTTTATGACACAATAGTATTCTATTATATTCATATACCACAATTTGGCCATTCCCCAATTCATGGACATCCCTATAATTTCCAGTTCTTTGCTACAACCAGGAGAGCCTAAAATATATTTATTCATATGGGTCATTTTTCCCTTCCTTTCTCTACTGGGGGGGGGGGAGGGGAAGAGGCTGTATAGGATTATTAGCTTTATTGATGGTCAATAGGCATCAACTTTTTAGGGAATAATTCCAAATTGTTTTCCAGAATATCTGAACTAATTCACAGCTCCCCCAACAAAAGTGTATTAATGTGCTTTTTATCCCTCTTACAATAATTGTTATTTTTTGTCATTTCTGACAACCTTATGAGTCTGATGTAGAACCTCAGAGTTTCTTTAATTGTGGTTCTTAGGAGCCTGGATTTTTTTCCTTTTCACATCATTTAACAATGTATCTATTGAAGAATGGCTCTTGCACTTACAAATTTCATTCAGTTCCTTATATATCTTATTTATGATACTTTATCAGAAAATCTTGCTATAATATTTTTTCCAATTAACTGTTTCCCTTCTAAGTTTTGTTGTTTTAATTTTGTTTGTACAAATTCTTTTCTGTCATTAATATTGTCTATTTTATCATCTGTGATCTTCATTATTCCTTGTTTAGTCATTATCTTTTCCTCTATCCTTTGTTGTAAAAGACATTTTCCTTCTCACTTCTCTAATTTATTTATCAATTTGTAATATAATGTCAATACTTTAAGGATATAAGATTTTATAAGTGTGCACTACACATATAGCTATAGTGAAGACTAACCAATATCATTCTATGTGCTTTCTTAATAGGCAGCTAGATGATACGCTGGATATAGATCATTGGGCCTGCAGTCAGGAAGGCCTGAGTTCAAGCTGTATGACATTAGGTAAGTCATTTAACTTTTGCTTGCTTTAGTTTCCTCACCTGTAAAATGGAGATAAAAATAGCATCTACCCCACTCCAGGGTAGTTGTAAGGATCAAATGAGATAATATTTGTAAAGCACTTAGCACAGTGCCTGGCATATAATAGATGCTGTATCAATGCTCACTGTGATGATGATGATGATGATGATGATGATGATGATGATGATGATGAAGGTTTTAAAAAAGAAATAGAAGCCCCCAAGTAGGCTTGGCAGAGCCTCCCTGGACCACTTATTGGAGGATGCAGAAACAAATTACAAAACATGCGTAGTTATAGATAAGCAGTTGTTGTTCAGTCATTTTCAATCATGTCTAACTTTTTGTGATCCCATTTGAGGTTTTCTTGGCAAAGACACTGGAGTGATTTGTCATTCCCTTCTCTAGCTCATCTTATGATGATGAGGAAATTGAGGCAAACAGAATGAAGTGATTTACCCAGGGTTATACACCTGGTAAGTATCTGGGGCCAGATTTGAACTCAGGAAGAATTCAGGTTTGATTCCAGGCTTGCTATCTCTCCACCCACTGGCTACCCTATAGATGGATTGTAATCTGCATTTTGGGAATTAAAACAATGAAATTATAGCCATAGTAACGACTAACTCTCAGAGCTACACATAGGAACACAGGATTTTTCTATTTCCAGAGAAAGGAAGAATGGGAAAGTCTTACCTATTGGGTAGCCAATATCATGTGTAGAGGAGATACATACTCTTGGACTTTACTAAAATGCCCTCTAAGCTTCAGCACTCTGGACAAAACTCTAGTTGTCTAATCTTCCTTCCTCCAATGAGTGAACCAGATGGCAATACTTCTATGACTTAAATGATCTTCAAGAGCTATTATGACTAAACATTTCCATTAATCCCTCAAAAACCTAGTGATAACACTCTGAACTTAACTATATAGGTTCTCAGATAAAAGACACATTTTTAAGACTATATACTTAGGTGTATATATAAATATACCCATGCTTAACTGTAGCCTTCTTGGGAGAGATAAGAAAGAAGAAAGGGAAAAAAAGAATAAAGTAAAAAGTACACAGCAAAGAACAAAAAAATTAACCTACAAGGAAGCAAAGAAAATATGGACAGTTGTGAATATATAATCTCTTCTATTATTATATATGCTTTCTTGAAATGGAAATTTATTGTAACATATTTTGAATCCTCCCTGATGTTCTAATGGGCATATAATACTGGCTATTTTCCTTTTCTGTATTTTTCCTATTTTTTATTTTGTATTTACTTTAAAAAATAATCCTGAAAAAATACTATATACTTACAGTTGAAAGGAACTTTAGAGAGCATCTAGTCTAACCTTATAGAAGTGAAATGACTTATCCAAAATCACACAATTAATAAGGCAGAGTTAAGATTCAAAGCCAGGTCTTCTACTATCATTATCCCCAATTCACAGATAAGGAAAAGGAGGCTAAGGGCAGTTAAATAATTTGCCCATAATCACAGAGCTAGTAAGCTTCTGAAACAGGATTCAAACTCTGACTTTCCTAACTCCAAGTGTGGTGCTCTAGCCCTATCTAAAAATGTATAATGCCATACCTTGCTATCTTTATGAAAATGATTTTTCAGTAGTTGAGTTTTCTTGAACTTTCAAGGAGAAGGAACTAATAGGGCCTCAGATATAGTTCTTGGATCAAGTCCAAACCATAGCCATTGAGAGACCAGGGCACTTCTACCTGATAGTGGGGCATCAAAGGAGAATTTGTGCAGGTTATTAATAAGATTTCTTATTAAATCACACTGTTTTGTGAATGAATATCCTTAGCCCTCTTTAACAGTGCACACCTATCACTGGAAATCTTGAATCCTTATAGGGGAAAAATGTATATAAAAAGATGGATGACAGGAGGAATTTTTTTTCCATCTTGCAGAAATTGTCTTCTGCTGAGAGGGAAGCAAGCTGAAGAAATATATTTTCTAGTTATTCACAAATAGCAGGTTAGCAAAGTTTTCACTTCAACTTCAGGTTGTAGAGACCACATTTCCCTGATGCTAAAAGAGTAATTTGTCTCTTGTGATCCTTTAATAAAAATGCAGAAAGCCAGTAGACACACAATGTACGCTGTTTGATTGGTTCCATGACCTTTCACATTAGGCAGTGTGACATGACTTTATGAAGCTTAATGGGATGTAAATAGAGCTGTGTCACCTGCCCAGGGAAGAAAGCAATAACTCCATTTAACCCCCATCTATTTTGTAACAAAGAGATGCAATTTGAATGAAGAAAACTCAGCTACCTTCAATAAGTGCCAATTGTACATAAAACACTGCAAGTGAGGAAAAGGATATGAAAGACATTATAACCTCTCTGACATGCAGCACGACACTGAAATTGGGGAGATGGGGAGGCTAATCTTGCCTCACATACTTAGTAGGCTCTTACTATAGGCAAATCCTCAGATCAGACCCTAAGTTAAAAATTGGAAGGGATTTTAGAAGCCATAAAGTCCAGGCCTCTTATTTTACAAATGAAGAAACTGAAGCCAAATTGGAACTCAGGTCTTCCTGACTCCAGTCCCAGGTTCTATCTACTGCAGTGCCACCTTGCTTCCCTCACAGTAAAGCACGCCAACTACTTATTCCTGGATATTTCTCTCAATCTCTGAATTTCTTTCTCAGCCACAATGCCAAACACATACTTAAGTTTCAATCCCCTAAAAATTCCTATGGACAGTCCAATTGAAAATCAGTTGGGGTTGAGGAACAGCAAAGCGGCCTAATGAATAGAGCACTGACCCTAAAGTCAGGAGGATCTAAGTTCAAATCTAGCCTCAGACACTTACTAATTGTGTGCCCTGGGCAAGGCAACTCCAATTGCCTCCAAAAAAAAAGCCAATGGGTAAAAATTAAAAGCCATCTAAATTTCCCTTCTGGGAAATCCAAAATTCTTTGCACCAACTCAGATTTTCACTTTCCAACCCCTGTGGAGATGAGGTTCAAGGGGTAGTATGAGCTTCAAATTTAACTTTCTGGTAATAAGTCTTTTTGAACTTAGTGACTCAGGTACTTAGAGGGTGGCCATACAATTCTCTACTGGGTTCATACTTGAAACTTTTACAGATTAGGAAGCTCTTCCAAAGCCTGTAGTCTACAGGCAAAGTCTTTGAGAATCCAGAATCACCTGAAATCCTGATGAGGTAGCAAAGACAAAGACACGTTTACATAAACAAAAACAAAACAAAATTCACTTAATCAAATAATAATGTCTTCAATACTCCAGTATTTTTTTCCTCAACATCACATCCCAGCTTCATCTCTTATGGACTTTGATTATCATCTACCAAACTCTGAGACACATATACTTTATTCAGGGATTTTAACATTAAGTTCACATCTTCTGTTATCATTTCTCCACGAGTTAACTTTTGTGATGTTCTGAACATACTACCAGCCTTGCTTCATGGCTTGTTGCCCACCAGTCAGATACATCTCTATTCAATTTGAACTACTCATCACTGTTTGGTACTCTTCTACATCTAAGACACCTCATGGGAAGAAGTATGTGTTAGGAGCTCAGGAAATAGTTTATTTATTTGAGTAAATTTATTTTTACTTAATGGTGATCAAAACATATTCTACTTACCCTTCAACTTATTACTGAAACTTTTAATATTAATTTTACATAGATTTTGGATCACAAACCCAATTGTGAATGTAAAGACACTTTAACAATGATACTGTGCAGGAGTTTTTAACCTGGGGACCTGATAAGCGGATTTCAATATAATTGTTTTCTGATTAGGAATACATAGGCTTCACCATACCACCAAAGACATCTATGACAAAAAAGGCTAAGATCCTCTGGTTTAGTTCAACTATATTCCATATTACGGAGAGTATTCATTTTTATGGTCTTCACTTCAAATCAGATATTCCTTCTCCTTCACAAGATGCCTATGGAAACAATTTCCAATTTCCTCATTCATAAAATGAAGAAGTAAAGTAGTAGATTATGTCTCCCTTTCCCTTGTAGCTGTAAAGCCTAGGCCACCTGATTTCAATTTGAATTTAACAAATGAATGGAAACAAGCCTTCCTGTTGAGTTCTACTGTTTTTGCTTATGGCATGGGATTGTCTCTGGATTCTCTAATGTTTTGAGTCTGGCAGTAGTGACAGATTATAAGCCTTTCACCTGATGACCAGGCTAGCTAAATTCACAGAAGCTCATCAGAAAATTGGCAGCAAGGGGATGAATTTTTCATTCATTGCCATTCTCCAAGGTGATTTACTAAGTTATGGAAGAAGTAGTAATCTGTGTTAATACAGAAAGAGCCCATACTAATAAAATTACAAATTTCTGAATTTTAGGGGTAAAGATGAGACCAGAGCAGAAGGAATAAAGGCTACTTCCTAAACTTGGACAATATTTTAGGTAGACAGGGGTGATGCTTTATTTCGATGGTGTGTTTTGAAGTGTCGTCCCTAGTTTTAGTAGTTTAGAATAAGCACCCTTTAGCACACTTTGAAAACACATTGTTGTTGGTGGTGGTATACTGCAAACATAGCCTCACCAAGTGGGTGCTCTAATATGGTCACTGTAAACCCAGTTTGATTTCTCCTGTTTCTGAACTTTACCATCTGCCAACTGAACTCAGACAATTCCACAACCCACCAAGGATGATTTAAATCACCAAGAGACCAATAATATTACACTAACAATAAAGAGCAAGCAAAACCACTTTCTTATAATGGTCAACGTGGGGGAAAAGCACACCATGAAATGACCTTCCCTAGAAAGGAAGAATGAAATTTCATATTGCCAAAACAAGGAGAGTCATTACCCACTATAAAACAAATGGAATTCACTTGAGTGTTTCAGCCTTTTATGACTTTTCTCCTCCCCTTTCTCCCAACCCCACCATTGGAACTCTAAAACTATTTTCTGAGGATCCTAGGAAATAATGTTTTCTTGGTTTATGTTTTTCCTCATATTCTTTCTTAAGCAAGAGGAAGCAATTTTTTAAAGATAGAAACATTTGGGGAGTGAGGGTCAGAGATGAGTTTTCTTTGACATATATGAAAGATGTCTGACCATCTGAAGGCGACAGTGATGAAATATGGAAGATGAGAACCAGACTAGATGTTTTTGTGGGCACAGGGGGCAGTAAAGGTGACAGTTCAAAGGAACAAAGAGCAGAAGAGAGAAGTTGCTGCCCCCCCACCTGAATTTTCTTTCAGGCCTTCTATAGAGAGAAAATAAATTACCTTAGCAAGTTTAAAGCTAAGACATGGAAGTAATCTTACAAATCAGTTAGTCAAAGACTCTCATTTTATTAGTCAGGAAACTGAGGTCCAAAGATTAGTCACAGATACATGGAGTTTCAGAATTGGAAAGTACCTTATCGATAAAGATAAATCTTATCAAATAAGAAATTATTTATAAAGTTAGCTACCAAAGTCCTCCATCATTCGAAGCCCTTAAGAACCTAGACCCACCATGCCCTACCTTTCCAGTCTCTTTATCTTACTCCCCAACATAGCCTGGCTATTCTAAGAAGAAGATACTTCATCTCTCAGCTCTTGGAATTCTCTCTCGCTGTCTAGTGACACACAATTGTCCATTTGTTCATTGATAAATTCAAATAAAGTTCAAATCCTGCCTCAGACACATACTACCTGGGTGACCTTGTCAAGTCTCTGAACCTCTTTCAACCTGTTTTCTCAGCATGAAAATGGGAAGAATCAATATTTTGGTGCTATTAAACCTATATCACAGAGTTATTATGAGACTATGGTAATATCTGTGTGTTTTTCCAATGTTGATTCTATTTTTAATAGCATTTTATTTTCCCAAATGCATAAAAAGATAGTTTTCAACATTCATCTTTGTAAGACTTTGTGTTCTAAATTTTTCTCCCTTCCTCCCTTACCACCCCCATCTCTAAGACAGCAAGCAATCTGATGTAGGTTAAATATGTGTAATCCTTTTAAACATAATTCCACATTTGTCATGTTGTGGAAGAAAGATCAGATCAGAAGGGGAAAAATTATGACAATATTTGTAAATTGCTATTGGTAAATATGAAGAGAAGAGATTCAGTTGAATGGTAAGGTTAAAAGGAAGACTAAGAGTTAAGAAGGAAGTAGAAGCATATGTAAGACTTTATATTTATTCCTACTGATATTCATCTTATTAACTATAGTCCAAATACTCTAGCCTGTCAAAGTCTTCTCTTGATCTTGATTCTGTCATCTAGTATGTTAGCTAGCCCTCCTGGCTTTGAGTCATCTATGAATTTGATTATTGTGCCATCTGTGCCTCACTAGTAGGTATGATAGTGGTGATGGAGGTATAGTAATAGATGCAGGAGTTGAACCCTGATCTGTCTTACTGGAATGCCAGCTCCCAGTCCACCTGAGTCCAGTCTTTCACCTGAGACATAGAGGTCACTTCAAGTACACTTATTCACTTGAACTGAAGTGAAGAGTACTCAAATCAATCCTTTCTGACTTTAAGCAGGTAAAAATGTAACAACAAGGACCAACTTGTCCTAGAGTGAATAGTAAAAGAAATCCTGGGGAAAAAAACCCTAGCTACCCCAGACTTCCCAAATGTATCACTTCACTAAGAAGCAAAAACATTCTTCTCCTTGCTTGGAAATTTCCCATAATGTAAATGGGTGACCAATTCTGAAAGCAGTGTGTTTTTTTTCTTCAAATAAGCTCAAGTTCTCCAATTGTTTACCTCTTCACTCATCAATTTAAATCATTTACATTGCTTGTTTTTTTTCCTCCTTTTTGGGAATCCCGACTCATTTCCATTTGAAGCAGCAATTGCATCTATTCCCAAACATACAGAGTTTATCAACATTCCTAAAATGAGTTGATGCTATACAATTCAACAAGTTTCAATGAAAAATAATCATTTCCTTCAGTGAAGGATCAAGGCTGAGGAACATCTCCAAACAGTCTTTGAGCTTTTCACACACTTAACTAAGTAATGTCTTATCCAAATCCTTTCGTTTTTTTCTCTACTGTATTTTCATTGAGATTTCTGATCATGGATATATTTCATTTAAATGTTTTATAAAATCCTAAAGTATAAGATTCCATGCTGTGGATTTTCAGACTTTAAAGTAATACTCGGCTATCACTTATTCCGATTTCATGCCATATACATTTAATAAACTAATATGAAATATTGTCAAGAATTTCAAAGTATGAATATTTCATACCTATAAAAATTATATTAAATAAAATATACAAGGGCATTTACCCTAAAACCTGGAGATTTGTAGGAGCTTTCATGGAAACACTTGAGGTCTTATGCTACAATAGGCCTACCACAAGCCTTTCCTTAGCTTTAAGAAGTAAACATTTCTGACATAAAGAATAAATTTTAAAAGATGCATTCTTTTTTCTAAATATTCCAACTAAATATTAATGTTATTAATATTTAGATACCAAAGACCCCATTTTTAAAAGTTCAAATTTTTTAAAGCTTCTACTAAATTTTTACTCCAATGCCTCACAGTAGTATAGAAGTAACTCTGGGTCCTTGGCTATTTCATCAGAGCACAGATCTGGCAGATACTCTATCAACCTCCAGAGACTTCAAGTACAGGCCCAGTGATGTGTCTATGATTAGAGGTCCAGTTGAGTTAGGGCATAAATGAATGAACAAATGGATGAAACAATAGTCACCAGGAGTTTGTTCTAGACACTGTATTATACTCCCAGTACCTCAGAATTCCAATACAAAAGCAATAGTCTCTGTCCTGTTCTGTCTTTAAGGTACTATAATAGGAACCACAGCTGGACAGTGATACCTAGAGAGGTGTCCAAGAAGAGAAAGTTTTGGACTATACTTATGTGGATGGTGAATAGAAACATGAGGTGAATCAACTGTCCTGCTCTCTTCAAACTCAATAGTAGTATTAGTTCTCATGACTTCCCAAAACAAGAGGTGGAAAGGGAATTGGGAGAGGTATGCATACAGTTGACAAGAAGTCTGGGCTGGCTAATGGTGGGTTCTGTGAGTTTGAATGTATTCCCATCAATCAATTCTTCTCAGCCTCAGTTCCAGAGTTAAGTGGATCAACACCCCTGGGGTGAGGAGCTAAGTGTCACAATTCCCTACTGGATGGTGACTTTTCTAACTACAGAAGCTCATGAGGACCACCTACCAAAGCATAGTCTGCAATTGAGGAAATATCCACTAACAAAATCATGACTCTTCAAAATATTTCAGGGAATATTTAAAGACAAGTATCTTTAAGGCAAGGTTATCTACCAGCAGGGAAATCTGGCCAATGTATTTCTTACTTTCAGAAGGAATCTTAATAGCAATTAGCTCATAGATTTTGATGTGGAAGAGACCTCGGGAGTCATCTAGTTGAGGTGAGCAAGCTCAGTCCCAGAGAGAGGATGGAAGCACCAGGCTTTAAACCCAGGTCTTCTGATGGGAAGTCCAAGAATGCTTTCCACTACTGTAAGTTAACCCAAGGACCTGCAAGATCCTATTTTCTGCTGGCATAATCTTCTAGCATCCAGGGTCACTTCCATACCATGAAGAAGCATCTGAAAACTAATGAGATCAGTTGCAAATCCAGAAGACTGATGAAGCATATTGTCCACTCAGTAGCAAAAAAACTAGACTGCAGAATGAGGACATTGTCAGATATAGTCCACTTGGGAATTCTTTTATCTGACTATTTTTTATTCATTTGAAGGGGAGGGTAAGAGTGCAGAATATAGCGAGTGTCACAAAACAAAATTGAAGATTAAGAAAACATTTTTAAAAACAGAAGAGGTCAAAAGGAAGAGTAGAAGGCACACATACATATTAGCAGAGTATAGTTAATAGAACTGGATTAAACAACATATATTTTTAAAAGCTGTACTAGATTTCATATACTAGTCCATTTTCTTTTCTTTGGATCTGGAAATATTCATATGTGTTAGGCTCTGTTCATTTGGTGATAAAAAAGCTTTTTGTGAAAGAAGAGACTGAGAATGACTGGTCAGACAGTCACAAGGAGAAGAAGGAGAGGGCTCTGTTACAAAAACCCACACAGGAGACTGAAGACGGTCATCAATAATGCAGAAATGTGAAGTTGGATGAAGAATGAGAAGTCATCCTATTAGATTTCATGATTAAGAAATCATTAGCAAATTTGGAGAGAGCAATTTCAACCAGCATTACAAGATTTAGATCGAATGCTGGAGAAGTCCTGGATTCAAACCTAGCTCAACTACCATTTATGTGTGTCCCTGGGCAAGGCACTTCACTTCTCAACCTTAGTAGCTTCATTTGTGAAATGAAGGAGTTGGACTTGATGGTCTCTCAGGTCTCTTCTAGCTCTAGACCCAACAACTCTTTGATAAATTCAATACAATATTAGTAAAAGTAACAATAAAGTGGTGCAGGGGATAGAGCACTGGATTTGGAATGAGGAAAATCCTTCTTCCTGAGTTTAAATCTATGTTCAGACACTGTTTCCCTCGATTTTTCATCTATAAAATGATCTGGAGAAAGAAATGGCAAACCACTCCAGTATCTTTGCTAAAAAAAATCCAAATGGGGTCACCAACAGTTGAACATGACTGAAACAATTCAATAACAACATTGTACTGAACTACATTTAAAAAAAAAAGTTCTTGTCGACATTTTTTCAAATACATCAAAGAGAACTAAAAGAGGAAAGCAAAATGTTGATAAGGACAGACTCCTCCTGCCAAATTTTAAAATATACAATAAAAGCATAATTGTCTAAACTATGTGGTACAAGACTAAAAAATAGAAAGATAGATCAATCATCAGAATAGTAAACAGAGAAGCAGAGCTTGTGCTGAAAAACCCAAGATTTCAAAACACTGGGAAAATAATGCTTGTTCAAGAAAAATTGTTGAAAAAATTCAACAGGAAGGTAAGTAAGTGACTAGTCCAGTGGGATTTCTGATGGAATCACTCAATCAAAATTATAAACTAGCTCTTAACCAGTTTGAGAAGAGTGAAGAATTTTGGTTCTTAGATTAAAGCAGACAACATCACTCCGTAAAGAGTTTGTGATTGCTCCACAACCACAACTGATGTCTCCAGGCAATGTATAACTCAAATCAGTTCGGTGTCTGGGGAGTGAATGGGTACAGAATAAGCCCAAGGAAAGTTTTCAATCCCCTCTTTCTCCTCCTCCCACCCGTGACCAGGTTTCAACATTATCAAATTCAAAAGGTCTACATTCTATTGAGGAATCAAGGATGATTTTCACATTAGGAGCCAGGGAACACAAGATGATGGTGGTGTCCTACACAGTAATAGGGAAGTTCAGAAGAGGGGCAAGCAGCTTCGGAGAGAAGATAATTAATTTTGTTTTGGAAATTCTGAGTTGGAGATTTCCTTTATAAGCCATACAGTTCAAGATGTCCAAAAGAGATCTGGTAATCCAGAATTGGAGAAAAGTTTAGAGCACTGGGTCATAGTGATAATCTAGGCTAATGAAACTGAGTCCCAGAGAAGGAAAGTGATTTGACCAAAGTCACACAAGTAAACAGGATGGAAATTTGAACCCCAGCTCATAAGCACAAATCCATTGTTCTCATTTCTAAAATTATAATTTCAATATCCTCATTTTTCAGTTCAGAAAGTGAGATACTGAGGCAGCTAGATGGCACTATAGTGGACAGAGCACCAGTCCTGAAGTCTGGAAGACTTGAGTTCACATCAAGCTTCAGATATTTAATACTAGTTGTGTGATCCTGGGCAAGTCACTTAACCCCAATTGCCTTAAAAAACAAGAAAAAGAAAAAAAAGTGGGGTACATCTATTTAGCAGCAGATAGCACAGGAAGCTATCATTTCTGGATATTGTTCACCTCAGACAAACTGAGTTCAAATCCTGACTCTCCCACACAGTTTTCTTCTATTTAAAATTAGGACGTTGGCCTAGATAACCATTCAGACTCCATTCTGTTCCAAGTCTTATAGTAGTTAGGTTTCTACTCCAATTTCAAGATTATAATTTAGAGGGAGAGTCACAATGGACCTCACATCTCACTCATTTTGGAGGAGATGCTATTATCATCATGCTTGGATGATTAAAAAGTGAAACCATCAAGCTGATTTTTGTCATTGCTCTGAGTTACTTCCTGAGGAAAGGCTGCTCAAGTCATCATCTGAGCCTTCTCAGACAATATGGAAAGGAAAGAATGAAGTGAGTTACAGAAGCCACAGACAGAATCTGAGAGTTAAAGTCATCCCCAAGTGTTTCTCTGTAAGCAATTTTCAAGTATAAAAAATATAGATACTCCCCTCTCTCCCCCCAGTAAACATACTGTGAAAAGCTGGGAAGAGAATTTTGACTCTGGCTTTTTGAGAGCTGAAAATGTCTTTGCTACCCCAATGTCGCAAAACATGGGAAAATGTCCAGTTAGCAAAGGAGACCAATGATGAATATCAACATGTGTAAGTTAAGGGTGGGAAAGGAGGCCCACCATGCAGGTATCTATCTGGATGACATTCTTCAGATGGTGAGAACAAAGACTATTCTAATCAACAAGAATGAATGCTTATTCATAGTTAGGACTATAGAAGACAGCTGAGACAATCATGTAATTTGTGACGGGGCTTTCAGTTTTTAGTTTTATAAATGGATGCCAGCCCGGCTTTTGTACAAACCGATATAAAAATTAGAAGCATGCAAATTACTATGGTTTTTCTGGGTTACCATCAATCGCTGCTGTCCAATTTGTTGTACGTCAGTCCTTCAAATGCACCAAATAAACAATTGGTCATGCTGTGATGACATCAGGACTGTGTGGGGCAACAGGACTTTTTCCCAGAGGACAAAAATTAAAAAAAAAACACGTAAATTTCTTCAAAAAGTAAAAAATAAGTTTGGTACCTAATTAGCATGAAAGTATCAGATGGCAGTATCCTTCTCACCGCTTTACATATAGACCCAATGCAACTACTTCCCAGGCCCAGTCTTGTGCCTCCTTCCCTGCAGCAATCTTTCCAGCAACAAACTCCTGGTCAATGAGACTAAGCAATTGCTGTTGCTGTTTTTCAGTTGTTTCAGTCAAACCTCATTTGAGGTTTTCCTGGCAAAGATATTGAAGCATTTCCTTCTTCACCTCATTTAACAGATAAAGAAACTGAGGCAAAGAGGGTCAAGTGACCTACTCAGGGTCAGGCAGTTAGTAAGTGTTGGTGGAATTTGAACTCAGGAAGATGTCTTCCTGACTTCAAACCTAATGCTCTATCCTCTGCAGTGCTACCTGCCAGCCCTAATCTCCTAAAATGGCCAATCACTGTAGACCATGCTACAGTACTGCGAGAAATACTGAAGAAAAGCAAAGCCTTAAGCAAACACTATGTCCTCATTAGGGAATGTGGAGTTCAAGCTGAAAGTCCATCCTATTTCTTTCCATACTCCAATTACTTTCACTGTAATAGGACCCATATTGATTTCAGAGGTCCCACTGGTTTAAAATTTGCAGGTGATTACACCTCAGTCTTATTTTACTCCTTCCTAGCCTTTGATTCTAAATATGCCTCATAAAGAGACATTATACTAAAGGGGAAAGAATACAGATCTGGGAGTCAGGAGACAAGGGCTCAGTTCTAGGTTCTACCACCTCCTAGCCTTAAAACATGGGGCCAGTCTGTTGGACTTTTTAACCCTGAATTTCTTCATCTTTACAACTGGAATAATAATATCTATCCTATCTACCTCTCAGGGCTACTATAAGGAACATAGAGTTTACAAAGTACTTTCTTCAAAAGGATTGGATAAGCTGAGCAGAATATATGAATGATTCTTATTTTACACATGAAGAAACTGAGGCTAATGGTGGTGAAGTGGTTTACCCAACATCACATAGCTATCTGTATGAGTGGTAGAGCTGAGACTAGACTCATGCCTTTTTTTTTTCCCAATTTCAATGTTCTTTTCATTTTCCCATGAGCCAGATGCTGTACTGAAACAGTTAATCCATCCTGAAAAATAAGCAATTATCTTTATTCAAGGAAAGAATGAGACTTAATTTGTAAATTTTATAGGAATAAATGACCTAAACTAATCTTCCATAGCACAGTGAAGTTATCCCCATGTGCCAAAGTCTTTTCTAAGATTTTTGTGGAATATTTAGATACTGTAATAATGGAAAATACTGTGTGGGGGGGTATGTATTCAGTTGAATTTTTAATGAAAGAAGAAAATGAAAATGTTTTAATGGGGATTCATTGTAATTAAGTTCCAAAATAGCTTCATAAATATCTCCATTTCTAGAATAAATTTTTGGCAAAAGTAATAAATTAATATATAGTAATATAATTATAATTATAAATAAATGATTCTTTATAAAATCTATCCTTTTTTGGTACCCATCACAGATCATATTTAGATACTTTTATAAATAACTCTATACTTAGCTTTTTTCTTACAAAATTATTTTTGTCAAAATATCAACTGAATGAAGCCCTAGTTGGTTTTAGATGGCTGGTTTTCTGACAAATATCTAAACATCTCTTGATTATTCAGAGAATCATAGAACTATAAGATGGGTAGAATTTGGGCAAATCCACTAAACTATCTCCCTGCCTCTGAAAAAAAACTATGTAATTCTTCCCGAACTAAAAGGAGTGATCTTTTTCCAGGATAAGAGATTATGATACTGTCTCATACCAATCAAAATGCTCACAGAAAACACACACTAAAAGCTATTCAACTCTGTTGCCTAGCTGGGGGCTTAAGTCTCAATCCCTTAAGGTTATCCATAAATTAGTCCCTGATGGTGATGTAGTCAGCCACCTAATGGGGACCCAACATACCAGTGTCAGCAGGAGATTGAGAGACTGAAGCCAACCCCAATTTACTCAAATTAATGATCACTAGCTCCCCTCACACCCTAATTGAGACAGCCTAAGGACCTTGAACCCAAGAGTCTTGGAAAGAGGCTCCCAAAAATGTTTGCATTCCTATGACCATCATCCTGGGACAGAACCCCTTGCTGATGCAGTGTGGCAGCAGCTCTCACAGGGCCAACAGCCTTAACTAATGAAGACACAGAAAAGCAATTTCTTGCCACCAAGATCTTTGCCACCATGAAATGGTTCAACGTCAGAAATGGATATGCTACCTTAAAATAGAGACATGAGCATCTGCTTTATCACTATACCCTAAGGACTATGGGACTTTGCTGTCTGAGGTGCAGTTGAAACCTTTCCTTTAATTAAAGGTTAATAAATAATCTGATAATATGCAAATTTAACATTGATAAAAGGGGGTAATTGCCTCCCCACAATTAGTTGGCATAGAGATCCTTATAATAGCACTAAAATAACAAAATGAAATTACAAGGATAAACATTGTAAATTATCATATTGGGTGATAAAATGATGACTTAGTAAATGCCAGGGAATTAGGAAAGGAATCGATGGCAATGAATCACAACTTTAGTATATGCTATTGAAGTTGTCCATGGAAATTCATTAGTATTTCTATGTAGTACTAATAAAGCCAAGAGAAAATAAAAGAAATTTGATTCAGGATAACTATTTTGTTATTATTGTTGTTTGGTTATTTTTCAGTTGTGTCCCATTCTCTGTGACTCCATCTGGGGTTTTCTTGACAAAGATATTGGAGTGGTTTGCCATTTCCTTTTGCAGCTCATTTTACAGATGAGGAAACTGAGGCAAACATAGTTAATTGAACTTGCCCAGGTTCATACTGCTATTAAGTGCTGAGGCCAGATTAGAACTCAGGGAGATGAGTATTCCCAATTCCAGCCTTGGCATTCTATCAACTGTGCAATCTAGTTGCCCCTACCAAGAAACACATATGCCTTGTATAAAGAAAATTACTAAATACTCTTTGTAAAAATGAAAGAAAAGTTCAATAATTAGAGAAGCATTTGGTGCTGATGATAAGGGCACGCCAATATAATGACAATTCTGATATTATTTTAATTTATACATTTAATACTATGCCGAATCAAATCACCAAAGGGATGGTCATTGCCAGCCACCCTGACCTATGTCTTTCCACTGGACTCTGATGACTAAAGGAGAAAATGCGGCTGATGGCTCTGCACAGCTCTGTCTCACTTATATCAATTCATTTGCAAGTCAAAACATCACCCTCCTCAGGTCACTGGTCCTCTTCAAGAACAGGGAATGAAGAACAAACACCACCACTACCACCAACAACCAAGGGGATACTTTTTTTTTGATTTTTTTAAATTTTATTTGCATAACATATGTGTGGGTAATTCTTCAACAATAACCCTTACATAGCTTTCCGTTACAAATTTTCCCCCCAACTCCCCACCCCTCCCCTAGATGGCAGGATATCCACAACATGTTAATTATGTTAAAATATTGGCAAATCGAATATATGTATACATATTTCCAAACATCATTGTTGTGCAAGAAAAATCTTATCTACACAAATGATATATCAGATAAAGGAAACACAATGCAAGCAAACATCAATCAAGGAGTATGAGAATGTTATGTTGTGGTCCACATTTCGCATCCCTCTCTCTGGGTGTATATGGCTTTCTTCAGTGAATGACTGGAGGTGGTTTGAAACATTTCATTGTTGAAGAGAGCCACGTCCATCAGAATTGATTGTCATATAGTACTGTTGTTGCCGTGTATAATGATCTCCTGGTTCTGCTCATTTCACTCAGCATCAGTTCATGTAAGTCTCTCCAGGCCTCTCTGAAATCATCTTGCTGGTCATTTCTTACAGAACAATAATATTCCATAATATTCATATACCATAATTTATTCAGCCATTCTCCAATTGAAGGGCATCTATTCAATTTCCAGTTTCTAGCCACTACAAAAAGGGCTGCCACAAACATTCTTGCACATGTGGGGCCCTTTCCTTCCTTTATGATTTCTTTGGGATGTAAGCCCAATAGAAATGCTGCTGGGTCAAAGGGTATGCACAGTTTGATAACTTTTTGAGCATAGCTCCAAATTGTTCTCCAGAATGGCTGTATCTGTTCACAGCTCCACCAACAATGCATCAGTGTCCCAGCCCTCCCACATCCCCTCCAACATTCATCATTAACTTTTCCTGTCATTTTAGCCAATCTGACAGGTGTGAAGTGGTACCTCAGGGTTGTCTTGATTTGCATTTCTCTGATCAACAGTGATTTGGAGCACCTTTTCATATGACTATAAATAGTTTTAATTTCATCCTCTGAAAATTGTCTGTTCATATCCTTTGACCATTTATTGATTGGAGAATGGCTTGAATTTTTATAAATATGAGACAATTCTCTATATATTTTAGAGATGAGACCTTTATCAGAACCCTTAAATGTAAAGATGATTTCCCAATTTATTGCTTCCCTCCTAATCTTGTCTGCATTGATTTTGTTTGTACAAAAACTTTTTAACTTAATATAGTCAAAGTTATCTATCTGGTTTTCAATTAAAAGTTCCAGTTCTTCTTTGGACATAAATTTATTCCATCTCCACAGGTCTGAGAGGTAAACTATATTATGTTCCTCTAACTTGTTTACAAAATCACTCTTTATATCCAGATCATGAACCCATTTAGATCTTATCTTGGTATGTGGTGTTAGATGTGGGTCAAGCCCTAATTTCTTCCACACTAGTTTCCAGTTTTCCCAGCAGTTTTTGTCAAATAGTGAATACTTATCCCAAAAGCTGGGGTCTTTGGGTTTATCAAAAACCAAATTGCTATAGTTATTGCCTAGTTTGTCTTGTGATTCTATCCTATTCCACTGATCGACTACTCTATTTCTTAGCCAGTACCAAATGGTTTTGATGACCGCTGCTTTATAATATAGTTTTAGATCTGGTACA